>CATNWG010000080.1:10000-32500 GCA_951329385.1 Polia nebulosa
CCTAACCTAACCTAACCTAACCTAACCTAACCTAACCTAACCTAACCTAACCTAACCTAACCTAACCTAACCTAACCTAACCTAACCTAACCTAACCTAACCTAACCTAACCTAACCTAACCTAACCTAACCTAACCTAACCTAACCTAACCTAACCTAACCTAACCTAACCTAACCTAACCTAACCTAACCTAACCTAACCTAACCTAACCTAACCTAACCTAACCTAACCTAACCTAACCTAACCTAACCTAACCTAACCTAACCTAACCTAACCTAACCTAACCTAACCTAACCTAACCTAACCTAACCTAACCTAACCTAACCTAACCATCGATTTCTCAGCCTTCAGGAGTGCTAATTTGACCTAGTTTTTTGCACAGTAATTACAGGAGGGGCTAGTTCCTGCTATCCCGACTGTAGAAATTGACCATCGAGGTTTTATTTTTCGAATACCTACAAATTGTCATTTTTTCAAAAAATTTTTATTTTCAAAATTAGATATCTCAAATTCTACTCGTTAGATTCTTTTGGTTTAAACTCCATAGTACGCCATCAACCCTTACCTGTGTCCCGGTGCGTGTTTCGCGTATCCGAGTCCTGGTTTTGGAACAAATTTTCAAAATTTTTCTCAAAAAATCTAGTTTTTTGCCCATATTCAAAAATTTTTGTTCTAGATAAATTTTTATTTTTATAAAATCCGTTAGCCCGTGCGGAGACGCAACTTTTGACACCCCACACGTGGGCCTAGCTCTCACGAAACGTCAAAAAATTGCCCACCCGCCCGCCCGGTGGTCTTTTAAAGTGTATACAATAAGACGAAGAGAAAATCGATAAAAATTTTAAATTGACAAAATAGTTTTTCTATTGATTGACTATTTTTAGAATCTTTTTGACATTTACACCAGACGTGACTAAAACTTCTAGTCACAATATTTAATTATTGACATTTTATTGAATTTTAACATTGTATATTTATCTTATTTTAACCAATTTTAATCTATATATTTGACGGATCCCTCTTTTACAGGGATCTAGTCTTAGTGATATTTTGACGCAAATTATATTTGACGGATCCCTCCTTTACAGGGATCTAGTTCTAGTGATTTTTGACGCAATTCGTATAGTTGGCTGATCCCCCCTTTACAGGGATCTAGTCCTATCGTCTGATTTGGCGCAATCTATATAGTTGGCTGATCCCCCCTTTACAGGGATTCAGTTAATTATCTTTGTATTGTCCCCTGATCTTTGACTCCGACATGATGCGTACGCCGGCCAAGGACGCAGATGTGCAGGGCTCTGGAGGCTCGCCGCGATCGGCAGAGGAAGCTGGGACGTCGCTTTCGAGTGTCAGGCGCAGCATTGGGGAATGGGAGGCTGGGAGAGTAGAGCCCAAAGCTAAGTCCCCAGCCAACCCAATACCAGCTGCGTCTCAACCAACTACACAGAGAATCCCCGGCTCTCTGGTGACGCGCCGGGCCTCTGCGGGCGCTGCAGACCCAGCAAAAAAGGCCGAACCCAAGTACCCCAACCTGACAGCGGAGGCGAGAGCTTGCCTAAATAAGGCGAAGCTGCATTTGGGCAACTCTCGCAACCTGAAAACGGAAATTAAGACGGAGGTACTTGGGGCCATAAACAGGCTGTACGAAATCGTGAAGGAGTCGGAGAAGAAAAGATCGTCCGCCACGCCGCCTGCAAAAGCGTCGGAAGTGGATCCGACCTGCCAACCCACCCCTATCGAGGAACAGAGGGTTCCAATGACAACCACAGTTGTTCCGACAGAGCTTGTGAAACAGCTCATAGGAGACCTCCAGCAGCACAAACGGGCGCTGGAGGAATGCCAACAGCACACGCAGGCCCTGTCGGAACAGCTCAAAAAGGCACCTCACTACGTCGCCGGCCAAGGACCAACTTTCGCCGAAATCGCTGCCGTTTCCAAACAGCAGTTCCAGCGACCTCTTCACTCGGTGGTCGTCTCATCTGTTGATGACCAGGACACCGGTGAAGTGGTTGTTGAGAAGCTGAGGACGGCAGTTGATGCTAAAAACACGGGCACAAGGGTCGAGCGTGTACGGAAAGTGAGGGACCAGAAGGTGGTGGTCAGTTTTAAAACTGAGGAGGAGTTGGCAAGGGTCAAGGAGAGGATTAAGAGGGCAGGGAACCTGGTGGTAGAGGAGGTTAAGAATAGGGACCCCCTCGTCATCATAAAAGACGTCCTCTCCTGCCACTCCGACGTGGAGACGATTGAGGCCATAAAACGGCAAAACCAGCATCTGCTTGGGGACGTGCCTGCCGGAGATGTGAGGCTGGCTGTGAAGTACCGTCGCAAGACCAGGAACGCCCATTTGTGCCACATCATCTTGCAGGTGTCCCCAGCGATATGGCAAAGGCTCACAACGGCGGGTTGCGTGCATATTGACCTACAGAGGGTGCGTGTACTGGACCAGTCGCCGCTGGTGCAGTGCACTCGCTGTCTGCGTTATGGCCACAGCCGTAAGCTGTGCACGGAACCCGCCGACTTGTGTATCCATTGTGGTGACCCCCACATGCGCGCGGATTGCCCCTCGCGACTGGCTGCGGGTAAACCGTCATGCCGAAACTGTGTGACGGCAAAACTTGCCACAACTGATCACAACGCCTTCGACAGCGAGTGCCCGATCCGTGTTAGGTGGGACGCATTGGCGCGCCTGTCGGTGGCGTACTGCTGAGGTGGTGACGGCCGCAGTCAGGAATACTCAACCAGGCAGCCGCACTCGGACAGACCCCGGCGTCCACCCGGGATACCGCGTCATCCAAGCGAATCTGCAGAGGAAGAACCTAGCAACCCAAGAGCTCATACAAGTGGCAAGCGAGCGGAGGGTTGCTTTCGCGCTGCTCCAGGAGCCTTATGTGGGTGGGATAAAGAGGATGCGAGACTACCGGGGAGCGAGAATCTACCAGTGCGCTGATCAAGGAAGTGGAACTGTGAAGGCGGCAATAGTCGTATTCGATCACGAACTCGACGTCTCACAGTGTCCAGAACTCACTACCAACAACATCACGGTAGTGAGGATCCGAACCAGCGCCTGGGAAATCGCAGTAGTCTCCTTCTACTTTGAACCCGGCAAGCCCATAGAGCCATACCTGGAGCACCTCAGGCGGATTCGCGAGGAAATTGGTGAAACCAAGACAGTGGTTGGTGGGGACGCCAACGCCAAGAGCCACTGGTGGGGTAGTGCGGTTGTCGACGACAGGGGCGAGGAAATGTCCGGGACGCTGGATGAGTTGGGCTTGCAGGTGCTCAACGTCGGCCACACTCCAACTTACGACACCGTCAGGGGGGGCAGGTCTTACGCCAGCTTAGTTGACGTAACGGCCTGCTCAACCGACTTGCTGGATCTGGTGGAAGACTGGAGGGTTGAGGAAGGTATCACGAGCTCGGACCACAACGGCATTGTCTTCAAAATTAAACTGGAAAAGTCAAAAGGCATTAGTATAAATAGAACAACCAGGATTTACAATACAAAAAGAGCAAATTGGAGCCAGTTTCATGAGAAACTGGCCCAATTAAAAATAGACAGTAAATTAGACTCAGAAAACATAAAAAACATAAACAACAAAACACAATTAGAAAATAGCATAAACTCATACATCCATGCAATAGAAGAAACATGCCAACAAACCTTACAAAAATTAAATAAAAATAAAAAATTTACTTTGCCGTGGTGGTCCACCGAGCTCGCTGACCTAAAGAAGAACGTCAACACCAGAAGACGCCGCATCCGTTGCGCAGCACCAGTTCGGAGACAAGTGGTCGTCGAAGAGTATCTGCAAGCCAAAGAAGCGTATGAATCCCGGGCTAAGCAGGCGCAGATCGACAGTTGGAAGGCGTTCTGCGAAAAGCAGGACAGGGAGGGAGTCTGGGAGGGCGTATACCGGGTAATCGGACGGACTGCCAAAAGTTATGAAGACCTGCCCTTGGTGAGGGGCGGAGTGTCGCTCAGCCCACAAGACTCGGCGAGGTTGTTAGCTGAGACATTCTACCCGGATGACCTGGAAGGGGGAGAAAATGCTGATCACCGTCGGACTCGAGAAGCGGCCAGTCGTGTAAACGAGTGGGCGCATGATGAATACCATGACCCGCCGTTTACACTTCTGGAGCTGAAGACCGCGGTGGACAGCTTCAACCCCAAAAAGGCACCCGGGGCGGATGGTCTCACGGCCGAGATATGTGCCCAGGCCATTTTCCGGGATCCAGGGATGTTCCTTGCACTGGCAAATAAGTGCCTTGAGCTGGGTCACTTCCCTGGGGCCTGGAAAGTGGCTACAGTAGTGATGCTCCGTAAACCCGGAAAGGACACCTACACCACCCCGAAGTCCTATAGGCCGATCGGCCTCCTACCAGTCCTGGGCAAAATCCTGGAAAAGTTGGCGGTAGCTCGTCTTAAGTGGCATCTGATCCCGCGGTTTAGTACTCGTCAGTTTGGTTTTATGCCCCAGAAGAGCACCGAAGACTCCCTCTATACAATGATACAACATATCAATGCAAAGCTAGACGAGAAGAAGCTGATCACTGTTGTCTCACTTGATATAGAGGGAGCCTTCGATAGCGCATGGTGGCCGGCCATTAGAACCAGACTGGCTGAGGAAAAGTGCCCGGTGAACGTCAGACGGCTGCTGGACAGCTACCTGGACGACAGAAGTGTCCGGGTCAGGTATGCAGGGGCCGAGTACCAGAGAAAGAGATGTTTACTAATAATAATAAGATGTTTAACGTTTAAGCTGTACAAATAAAAATTAAGAACAAAACTGTTATAAAAAATAATGTTAAGTATAAGTTAAGCTTAAGAAAAGGAAACTATGTAGCTGATGTAAAGTATATTTATAAGACAAGGTAGTAATAAGTGTAAGGAAAAGTTTTAAATAAATAAAAAATCCCGTAAACAGAACCCATCACCTAGATTGTTAAGTATAAGTTAAGTTTAAGAAAAAGAAAAGTATGTAGCCGATGTAATACTGTATTCATAAGATAAGATAACAATAAATGTAAGGAAAAGTTTTAAATAAATAAAAATCCCTTACACAGAATCCATCCCCTAGTTACCCTAAGGACTCTAATTATGTTAGAGGTTAGCTCGCGGGCCGGGCCTTGGCGCCCGGACAGGAAAAAAAAAAAAAAAAAAAAAAAAACCTAACCTAACCTAACCTAACCTAACCTAACCTAACCTAACCTAACCTAACCTAACCTAACCTAACCTAACCTAACCTAACCTAACCTAACCTAACCTAACCTAACCTAACCTAACCTAACCTAACCTAACCTAACCTAACCTAACCTAACCTAACCTAACCTAACCTAACCTAACCTAACCTAACCTAACCTAACCTAACCTAACCTAACCTAACCTAACCTAACCTAACCTAACCTAACCTAACCGGCATCACTTTTAACATCCGACTTAAAAGATCCAAAGGCATCAAAATAAATAGGACTACAAGAGTTTTTAACACAAAGAAAGCAAATTGGCCTGAGTTTCGTGAGAAACTCAGCCAATTAATGCAAGAGACCAACATAAACAAAATAGAAATAGATAGAATGAATACAGTCGATCAACTTAATAGCACAATAGACAAATACATAAAGGCCATCAAAGACGCATGCATTTCGTCAATGCCTACGAGGAAAAGCAACGAAGTGCTCACTTTGCCGTGGTGGTCCGAGAAACTCGAAGAGATGAAGCGGAAAGTCGCCACCAGGAAACGCAGGATTCGATGTGCTGCACCGGTCCGAAGATCGAAGGTCGTTGAAGAGTACCTGAAACATAAAGTTGAGTATGAAACAGAAGTAGCAAAAGATATGGTCGAGAGTTGGAAGAACTTCTGCGCAAAACAGGACAGAGAGGGGGTTTGGGAAGGGATTTACCGGGTGATAGGGAGGACCAAAGGAAGGGGAGAGGACCAGCCGCTGGTGAAAGAGGGGGAGGTGCTGGACGCAAAAGGTTCAGTGGAACTTCTGGCGAATACTTTTTACCCGGAAGACCACAAGGGCAGTGACAGTACAAACCACCGCGTCATCAGAGAAAGGGCTGACGTCGTGAATGCTGGAGGGCATGATGACTCAAGCGATCCACCATTCACGATGGCCGAACTGATGGCGGCGTGCAGGTCCTTCAACCCCAAAAAAGCGCCGGGAGTGGATGGCTTCACAGCTGATATTTGTTGCCAGGCTGTCGGGGGTGCCCCTGAGGTGACTCTTGCGCTCCTGAACGGCTGCCTTAAATGCCACCACTTCCCTGAGGTCTGGAAGGAGGCGATCGTGATTGTGCTGAAGAAGCCGGGTAAGGCCGACTATAGCACTCCAAAAGCGTACAGACCAATTGGCCTATTGCCAATACTAGGGAAAATTTTCGAGAGGATGTTGGTGGCCCGCCTCAAGTTCCATTTGATTCCGAGGATGAGTACTCGCCAGTATGGATTCATGCCCCAGAGGAGTACGGAGGACGCCCTCTATGTCCTAATGCAACACATACGCAGCAAGCTTGAGCTAAAGAAAATAGTAGTTTTAATATCTTTGGACATAGAGGGAGCTTTCGACAGCGCCTGGTGGCCAGCCATACGAGTCCGTCTGGCTGAGGAAAAGTGTCCAATCGGCTTGAGGAGGGTCATCGACAGCTATCTCGAGAACAGAAGGGTCAGGGTTAGGTACGCAGGTGAAGAGTTCGGCAAGATAACAAGCAAGGGTTGTGTCCAGGGTTCTATAGGTGGACCAATTTTCTGGAACCTATTACTGGACCCACTTTTGAAGAGCTTGGAGGCTGGGGGTGACTATTGCCAGGCGTTTGCAGACGACGTCGTGCTGGTCTTCGATGGTGACACATCGCTGGAGATCGAGGGACGTGCCAATGCCGCTCTCGAACGTGTTCGGGCGTGGGGGATGGAAAACAAACTTAAATTCGCCCCGCAAAAGACCAAAGCAATGCTTATTACTCGGAAGTTAAAATATGACACCCCACGCCTGAACATGGGCGGGATCGACATAGCCATGTCCAAAGAGATCAAAATCCTGGGTGTCACCATCGATGATAAGCTGACTTTCAACACACACGTCACAAACATATGCAGGAGGGCAATAGGCATCCACAAGCAACTCACTAGGGCGGCAAAAACCAGCTGGGGACTTCACCCGGAAGTCATCAGGATAATATATGTGGCCACCGTGGAACCAATCATCCTGTACGCCGCCAGCGTTTGGGCCCCGGCCGTCGGGGGGCTGGGTGTCATGAAGCAGTTGGGAGCTGTCCAGCGCGGTATTGCACAAAAGCTGTGCAAGGCATACCGGACGGTCTCCTTGAACTCCGCGCTGGTGCTGGCTGGGATACTACCTCTCGACCTCCGTGTCCGCGAGGCGGCATCATTATACGAGGCCAGGAGGGGGGTGCCTCAGCCGGCACTAGGCGGTAGGAGGGTGGAGCAGGCCGCCTCAGCAATGGAGGCCCCGCACCCTGCGGAGCGCGTTGAGCTGGAGCTCGTAAGCCTGGTAGACAAAGAGCAACTTGATGCTCGGAACGAATTTGAGATTCGTATCTTTACGGACGGGAGCAAGATTGGGGGAAAGGTTGGGGCGGCGCTCTCCATTTGGAGGGGTGACGCCGAGACCAAAACTCTCAAGCTTGCTCTCCCACACTACTCCACCGTCTACCAGGCTGAGCTTCTGGCAATATGCGTGGCAACCAGGGTGATTCTGAAACACAGTGCGCAATCGTTTGGAATTTTCAGCGACTCTATGGCAGCCCTCCAAACTATCCAAAACTACGACCGACACCACCCACTGGCTGTGGAAGTAAGGGACAATATCAAGTTAATGTCAATCCAAAACAAGACTGTAACTTTGTTTTGGATTAAAGCTCATGTAGGGTTGGAGGGCAATGAGAGGGCCGACGAATTAGCCAAAAGAGCTGCTGAGGGTTCCAAACGAAAGCCCGACTACGATTTGTGCCCGGTTTCGTACGTCAAGCGATGCATTCGTACGGCAACGCTTGACGAATGGAACCATAGATACAGCTCTGGAAAAACTGCTTCAGTGACTAAACTGTTCTTCCCGGATGCGGTGGCGGCCTACAGGATAGTCAGGAAAATTAACATCAGTAGCGTAGTTACACAACTCATGACAGGGCACGGTGGGTTCTCGGAATACTTGCACCGTTTCAAGTGTAAAGAGAGCCCATCGTGCATCTGTGACCCTGAAATTGGTGAAACGGTGCCACATGTATTATTCAACTGTCCTGTCTTCGACAGAGATAGGCTGGAGGCTGAGCACGAACTCAACACCAAGCTTGATGTGGGAAGTTTGTTTCAGATAATGGCGGGCAAAAACAGAGATATCCTGTTAAAATATTGCGTAAATATATGTGAAAGAGTTATAAAGAGAAATAGGAGTGCATAAGCAAGAATGTTTGCACTATATTATGAATAATATAAGTGTCAAGCATTGAAAATAAAGAATGTATATTTTAAGCTGAATGCAGTGAATTGACTGGAATCAAAGTCTGAGTTGCCCTATATTATTGGGGAAGATGGAACTAGTGATAAATATTTAGAAGAATATAGTTTATTGTAACCCTCATAGGAATAATAGAAATAAGCTAGAATAAGATATAGTAAGTAATAAACAATGAGAATAAAACCATACAAATGTTGTAGAAGTTAAAAAAGCCAACTGCCTAGTAAAATATAAGTAAGACTTTTGTAAATTAATAAAGAAAAATGTTTAAGAAGAATCTATTTATTTGTAATCCTCATTGGAATTATAGAAATAAGGTAGAATAAGATATCGTATGTAACAAACTATAAGATAGAACCAAACACATGTTGTAGAAGTTAAAAACCCACTGTTTAGTAAAATGTAAGGAATTTGTAAGTTTTAATAAAGAAATATGTGTTGCTGTGTTTTCCCCAAATAAAGGAACAGACATAGATAGAATAGAATAGCATAAAGTAGAAGGGCGTCCTACCCTTAAAGAAAGAAAGATGAAAGAATGCTAGAAAGATAAAGTATGCGGAATGAAAGTACGAGAGGAATAAAAGCGAGAACTGGAATGAACGAATTAGAATAGGCTCATAATAGACTCCGATTTTGTTGGGGGTATAAGTAAAAAAAAAAAAAAAAAAAAAAAAAAAAAAAAAAAAAAAAAAAAAAAAAAAACCTAACCTAACCTAACCTAACCTAACCTAACCTAACCTAACCTAACCTAACCTAACCTAACCTAACCTAACCTAACCTAACCTAACCTAACCTAACCCATCGATTTCTCAGCTTACAGGAATGCGATTTTGACCTAGTTTTTTGCATAGTAATTATAAGACAGGCTAGCTCCTGCTATCCAGACGCTAAAAATTGACCATCGCGGCTTCATTTTCTGAATACCCCACAATTTGTGTTTTTTAAAAAATTTTGATTTTCAAATTTAGTTATCTTAAATTCTACTCGATAGATTCTTTTGGTTTAAACTCTATAGGACTCCACCAACCCTTACCTGTGTCCCGGTGCGTGTTTCGCGTATCCGAGTCCTGGTTTTGGTATCAATTTTCTAAATTTTTCCTCAAAAAACTGGTTTTTTGCACACTGTGCAAAATTTTTGTTCTGTCAAAATTTTTATTTCAGCATAACTAATTAGCCCGCGCGGAGACGCAACTTTTGACACCCCACACGTGAGCCTAGCTCTCACGAAACGTCAAAAAATTCCAGATTGTGTTCGCGGAAAACGGGTTATCCCACCACTGTGCAAAGGCCCTTAAGGCGATCATCTCGAATTTAGTATAGCTAGCTAGGTCTTGCGGGGCTGCGTCTTTTGACACCTCTCCCGTCTGTCTAGCTTGCTGGGCACCCTTAATATTAAATTAAATCTGAAATCCACTAAATTTGGTCGCGTTATCTAGAAAATCCACATACCTGGACTAGCTCAAAACATAAACATCGATTTCTCAGCTTACAGGAATGCGATTTTGACCTAGTTTTTTGCATAGTAATTATAAGACAGGCTAGCTCCTGCTATCCAGACGCTAAAAATTGACCATCGCGGCTTCATTTTCTAAATACCCCACAATTTGTGTTTTTTACAAAATTTTGATTTTCAAATTTAGTTATCTTAAATTCTACTCGATAGATTCTTTTGGTTTAAACTCTATAGGACTCCACCAACCCTTACCTGTGTCCCGGTGCGTGTTTCGCGTATCCGAGTCCTGGTTTTGGTATCAATTTTCTAAATTTTTCCTCAAAAAACTGGTTTTTTGCACACTGTGCAAAATTTTTGTTCTGTCAAAATTTTTATTTCAGCATAACTTTTGACACCCCACACGTGAGCCTAGCTCTCACGAAACGTCAAAAAATTGCCCTCCCACCCGCCCATGGTAAATTTTTGAGCTGTGTAGGAAACCACGATAAATATTACGAATAATTTTATAAAAACTGTTTTATTTTTTATTATTTTTATATATAATTTTGACATACTTTAGACTTATTTCTGCATTGAAATATCCGACTTGGCTTTATATTAAGCTAACTTAAATCTTTTCTTTTTTAATTTTATATACTTTATTTATAACTCTGTCTAATCCCCCCTTTACAGGGATTAGTACAGTTCTTTTTTGAGTGTCCTCTGACTGTATTTTATTGTCTCTCCATTGGCTACAGCATTAAAACACGATGTTTGGACATAGGACACCAGCCAAAAAGATAGAGCCCACGGAGGAGAATTCGGACTTGGAAAGGATTCAAGCGGCTCGGGCGGGCCCGTCGGTGAGGCGTAGCATTGGGGAGTGGGAGGCCGATAGACCCAAAACGGTTCCACCCCTCAAGACACCGTCGCCCCCGAAGAAGACCCTCCCGACTTGTCCCGCTAAACTCAAATCTGTGACATCGCTTTCGCAAAAAGCGAAGCCTGATGGAGCGAGGCGACAGGAGGGTGTTGACGTGAGCTCACCTAAAGATTCGCAACCAATAAAATACCTGAACAGGACCTCGGAGGCGAAGGCTTGTCTGTCGAAGGCGAAGATCCAACTGATTAGTTCTCGTAACCTTAAGAAAGAGATAAAGGACGAGACAACTAAGGCTGTGGAGAGACTCTACCAGTTGGTGAAGGAGGCAGAATTGGACAAGGGTTCCCGTTTAACTGCTTCTCCTGAGGCAGGGGGTAGCCGAGCAGGAAACCATGAGGACCCAAAGACGACGACAGGCGAACCGACGGAGCTCATGAGGCAGCTTATGGCGAACCTCCAACAGCACAATCAGGCACTGGAGGAGTGTCAGCAGCACACACGGGCTCTGTCGGAACATCTGAAGCAGACCCCGCGCTTTGCCGCAGGCCAAGGACCGACCTTCGCCGAGATGGCTGCCGCCCCAAGACAGCCACACCAGAAGCCTCTTCACTCAGTGGTCGTCTCATCTGTCGATGAGAACGACACTAGCGAAGGGGTGATAGGAAAGCTGAGGGTTGCGGTTGATGCTCGAAACGAAGGAACGAGGGTCGAGCGGCTGCGGAAGGCGCGTGACCAAAAGGTCGTCGTCGGTTTCTCTACTAAAGAGGAGATGGTGGCGGTTAAGGAGAGGATCCGGAAGTCAGGAGGTCTCCGGGTTGAGGAGGTCCAGAACAAGGACCCCCTCATCATCCTCAAGGATGTCCTCTCCTGCCACGCTGATGGCGAAGTGACCCAGGCCCTTCTAACTCAGAACAGCCATCTGCTGGGTGATGTGGCTCCAGAGGATAGGAGACTAACGGTAAAGTACCGCCGTAGAACCCGAAACCCCCACATGGGCCACATCATCTTGCAGGTGTCCCCGGCAATGTGGCAGAGGTTGACGGCGGCGGGTCGGGTGCACGTCGACCTGCAACGGGTGCGGGTAGCCGACCAGTCGCCGTTAGTTCAATGCTCTATCTGTCTGGGGTACGGCCACGGGAAGAAGTACTGCCGGGAAACCATTCCATTGTGCAGTCACTGTGGGGACCCACATGTGAGAGCGGATTGCCCGGCGTTTGCGACCGGTATTGCACCGCAGTGCCGGAACTGCCAGGTCGCGAAGGCCAGGAGGTCGGACCACAGTGCGTTCGACAGTGCCTGCCCAGTGCGGATGAAATGGGACAGCCTAGCCAGGTCAAGCGTGGCATACTGCTAAGGTGGTCACGGGGAATTATCGTGTGCTGCAGGCAAATCTGCAAAGAAAGAAGTTGGCCCACCAGGAGCTGCTGCAGGAGTCCTTCAAAAGGAGAGTTGCGCTGGCTTTGATCCAGGAGCCATACGTGGGCTCAACGGGGGAGGTAAAGCAATACTCCGGTACCAGGGTAATTCAGAAGGCTCAAGTCACGGACCGACCAACTAAAGCGGCCATCATTGTTTTCGACGATCAAATCGAGGTATGGGAAAGGCCAACACTCACTACCGAAAACATTGTGGCTGCAGTCCTCAAGACTACTGAATGGACTATCGGAGTAGTAAGCTTCTATTTTGAGCCAGACTCACCTATAGAGCCATACGGGGAGCAACTCAAAGCTGTGTGTAACCAAATTGGTACGGAGAGGGTACTAATTGCAGGTGACGGGAACGCATGGGGTACGTGGTGGGGCAGCGTATCGGAGAATGACAGAGGGACGGCGCTCACTGGTATCCTCCAGGAACTGGGCATGCACGTTCTAAACGAAGGTAACGTGCCCACTTTCGACACCATTCGAGGGGGGAAAGAATTTCGAAGTCACGTGGACTTGACGGCTTGCCGGCCTGAGATGATGAACATCGTGGGTGACTGGCAAGTTGACAGGACCGTGACTAGCTCGGATCACAACGCCATCTCCTTCAACATAGCGCTCTGCCAACCGTCAAATCCGCGGCCCAGACAATCCACCCGATCCTTCAATACAAAGTACGCAAAGTGGTCAAAGTTTAGGGAAGAGTTTAAAGTAGGAATTAATAATTGTAAATTAACAACAGAGAGTACCAAATCAATAAATAATGTAGACGTATTAGACACAATAGTTGAAATATATGAAGATTGTATAAAAAGAACTTGCGAAAAGACAATACCTAAAATAAAAGAGAGAAAGAAAAACTACTTACCTTGGTGGACTGACGATCTTGACACGATGAAGAAAGTAGTGACCACGAAGAGAAGAAGGATCCGCTGCGCTGCTCCTCGACGCCGCCAACACGTTATTGAAGAGTACCTGCAAGCAAAAACACAATATGAAGAAGCCGCCAATAAAGCTTCAACTGCAAGCTGGAAGGCTTTCTGTACCAAACAGGACAGAGAGAGTATGTGGGACGGGGTGTACAGGGTGATAGGATGCACGGCGAAGAAGTCAGACGGTCTTCCGCTGGTTAAGGATGGTAACACACTCGAGCCAGCGGCATCCGCCGAATGGCTGGCTCAGACATTCTTCCCAGATGACACGGAAGAGACGGACGACGCCGAACACCAGGCCATCAGGAGAAGAGCCAGCAATTCGACCATGAAACTCCCGAATGACAAGCTGGACCCGCCTGTCACAATGGTAGAACTGCTCATGGCATTGGACAGTTTTAACCCGAAGAAAGCACCCGGGGCAGATGGCTTTACTTCGGATATATGCTCGGCCGCAATTAACACGGACCGATCTTTGTTCCTGGCCATAGTGAATAAGTGTTTGGAGCTGTGTTACTTCCCAAAAACATGGAAGCAAGCTGCAATAGTGGTGATAAGGAAGCCAGCGAAATCCGACTATACGCAGCCGAAATCCTACAGACCCATAGGACTGCTCCCAATATTGGGTAAGGTCCTCGAAAAGATCATGGTGAAACGGATTCGGTGGCACGTACTCCCAAAGCTCAGTACTCGGCAATACGGCTTCGTACCACAGCGCTGTACGGAGGACGCCCTCTATGACCTGATGGAAACCATCAAAGGTAATCTGAGGAGACACGAAATTACCACACTCATCTCACTGGACATAGAGGGTGCCTTCGACAGTGCGTGGTGGCCTGCTGTTAAATGCCAACTCGCAGAGAAGGATTGTCCTTGGAACCTGCGAGGGATGGTAAGCAGCTACTTCGAAGACCGTAGAGTGAGCATTAGATACGCTGGAGCAGAGTTTGTAAAAAGCACGAGTAAGGGGTGTGTTCAGGGATCTATAGGGGGACCTTTGTTCTGGAACATACTCCTTAATCCTCTGCTAGAAGAACTCGAAGCCAAGGGAGTTTACGTGCAGGCATTCGCGGACGACATCGTCCTAGTCTTTTCGGGGCACAGTGGGTCGGACATCGGCCGACGGTCAAACACGGTTCTCGACTGGGTACATGACTGGGGGCTCAAAAACAAACTAAAGTTCGCAGCGCTTAAGACGAACGCAATGGTCATAACGAAGAAGACCAAGTATGACACTCCACGCCTGATCATGGGTGGTACGGAAATACAAATGGCCAAACAAATAAAAATCCTAGGGTTGACTATAGACGAAGGCTTAACCTTCAACAGCCACGTTGAAAACGTAACTCGAAAGGCCATAAACATCTACAAACAGGTCTCCAAGGCTGCGAAAATCTCCTGGGGTTTGAATCCGGAAGTGATCCGTACCATCTATGTGGCGGTAATAGAGCCCACGGTCATGTATGCATCGAGCGCCTGGGCAAATGCTGCTAAAAAGAAAGGTGTCCAAAAGATCCTGCACTCTGTGCAAAGAGGGTTTGCACAAAAAATTTGCCGGAGCTATAGAACGGTGTCGTTGCATGCGGCCCTGTTGCTGTCGGGATTGCTGCCGCTGGAGTCCCGAATAGTGGAATCGGCAAAAATATATGAGGCCCGTCGCGGAAAACCTGTGGATGGTATTCTCGGGGATCTCGAGCTCGAGCGAAGGGTAAATGTCTTGGAAGCGCCTCATCCCGCAACCGAGACTTACATAGACTTTAAAGCCCTGGAGGGAGTCACCGACGATACCATCGGAGAGCTAACGGGACCGATGATTTACACCGACGGCAGTAAGATCGGCGGTCAGGTAGGTGCGGCTCTCTCTGTCTGGAACAACGGCGCCGAAACTAGCCACAAGAAGTTTAAGCTCCACAAATTCTGCACGGTGTTCCAGGCAGAGATGTATGCGCTATGCAGGGCCACTGAACTAATAAAAGCTGCAAAATATAGCACCAGCAGTATTCTCAGTGACTCCAAGTCATCCCTTGAGCTGCTCAGGAGTAGTGATACGTTCCATCCTCTTGCCTTCCAGATACGTAGAAATATAGCGGCGATAGAGTCGGAAGGACACTCCATCCGACTCTTCTGGATAAGAGCCCATGTTGGTACGGAAGGCAATGAGCGAGCTGACGAACTAGCGAAAATGGCCGCGCAGGGACTGAAGACTCGACCTCACTACGACAAGTGTCCTATCTCATTTGTGCGTGGTGAGCTCCGAGCGGAGACGCTGAGAGCGTGGAACACCGAGTATGTCGAAGGCGAAACGGCAAGCACTACAAAGCTGTTTTTTCCGCATGCAGTTTCTGCTTATAAAATAATAAGGAAAGCCAGTTTCGATGCAACGATGGTCCAAATCCTGACAGGCCACGGCGGTTTCTCTGCTTATCTTCACAAGTTTAAATGCAAGGACAGTCCATCCTGTATCTGTGACCCCTCGGTAGACGAAAGCGCAGTACACTTAATAGTGGACTGTCCTAAATACTGCAAACAACGATCCGACCTAGAGATGGAAATACAACGGAAGATAGGTAGAGATACCCTGTGGGAAGTCATCGCTGGGAACCAAAAAGAATTCGTAGAATTTTGTACGAAAATCGCTCTAGAAGTAATAAGTAGGAATAAGTAGATTTATAGGTTCAATATATAGTTAATATATATTTAAGCGTATAATATAAGAAGAGTATTAAATAAGATAAAATAGAATAAATAGCATTAAGAAAATTATGATATACTGGTATATAGTGAGTATATACTTAAATGTCATTATGTTAAAAAGTAGTATAAAATAGCAAAAATAAAAAAATAAATAAATAAAAAATAGTAAAAAAAAAAAAACAAAAAAGATAAAATAGTAAAAAATAAATAAAAAAGATTTAAGGACCATATTATTAAGAAAATGCCATAATACAGCAGAATAGCCATAACGAAAATAAATACACTTAAAATAGTTCTGTACCCTGTTATTAATATATTAAATTTTGCTGCTCCATAACCTCTTATCGAGGCGAAAAAGGAATACTGAAGAAAGCACAACTCTAATAACGTAATTAAGGTCTCTGACCAGGTCAGGGGACAATCAGCGCGGCAGGAGTGTGGTTTTAGTCAGTAAGAGTCTGACACTGCCCAGACTGGCTCCCTTGCGAGGCAGCCTGGGCGTCCATGAGGATTTCCCACTCCTGCCAAAAAAAAAAAAAAAAAAAAAAAAAAAAAAACCTAACCTAACCTAACCTAACCTAACCTAACCTAACCTAACCTAACCTAACCGGCCAATGCCGCCCTCGAATTTGTTCGGGGGTGGGGCGTCAGAAATAAGCTGAAATTTGCTCCACACAAAACATGTGCGATGGTAGTAACGAGGAAGCTGAAATATGATGTCCCACTCCTGAGCATGGGCGGGGTCGACATTGGCATGTCTGAGGAGATCAAGATCCTGGGGTTGACTGTGGACCACAAGCTCACCTTCAATTCGCATGTTGCTAGCGTCTGTAGGAAGGCAATCGCCTTCTATAAACAGTTGTCTAGAGCAGCAAAGGTGAGCTGGGGTCTACACCCCGAAGTAATCCGGAGTATATATACCGCGGCGGTGGAGCCGGTAATACTGTACGCGGCCAGCGCGTGGGCGCCGGCAGCCAGAAAGGCAGGAGTGCAGAAAGAGTTGTATTCAGTTCAGCGGGGGTTCGCTCAAAAGCTCTGCAAATCCTACCGCACCGTTTCGCTAAACGCCGCTCTTGTGCTGGCTGGGTTACTCCCACTCGACCTCCGAATACAGGAAGCAGCCGCACTGTACGAGGCAAAGAGAGGAGTACCTCAGCCGTCGCTAGCTGGTCGTGAGGTGGAGCGTGTGGTGGCATTTGCGGAGACTCCGCACCCGGCGAAACATATGGCCATGGGGTTCGTGAGTTTGGTAGACCAGTCACTTGTGGAGGCCCACAACAGCCAGGATATCCGGTTTTTTACCGACGGCAGCAAGATAGCGGGCAAGGTCGGAGCAGCACTGTCCCTGTGGGACAGGGAAGCCGAGACCAAGTCCGTGAAGCTTTGCTTGCCGGCGTGCTGTACGGTCTACCAAGCAGAACTCCTGGCCATATGCGTAGCGACACGCCATATACTGCGGCGAAGGGAGGGAACCTTTGGTATCTATAGTGACTCGAAGGCCGCATTGGAGACGGTCACAAACCAGGGTTCCCTCCACGCCCTGGCAGTGGAGGCGAGAGCGAACCTCAACGTGGCCTTATCCCAGAGCAAAGATGTTTCCTTGTTCTGGATAAAGGCACACGCTGGACTGGATGGCAACGAGCGCGCAGACCACCTTGCTAAGGAAGCTGCCCTTAAATTGAAGAGAAAGCCCGATTACGACCGCTGCCCGGTTTCATTCGTCAAGCGGCAGATCCGTATGGGGTCGCTTGACGAATGGAACCGCCGGTACAAGGATGGTGGAACCGCCTCAGTCACCAAGATTTTCTTCCCGGATGCAGTTGACGCCTACAGAACCGTGACCAAGATAAGACCAACAGGAGTAGTCACCCAGATTATGACGGGGCACGGTGGGTTCTCCGAATACTTGCATCGATTCAAGTGTAAGGAGAGCCCATCGTGTATCTGCGAGCCGAGCGCTGTAGAGTCGGTCCCACACGTGGTTTTTCATTGCCCAGTCTTTGAAAAAGAAAGGCGTGAACTGGAACAGGAGATTGAGACCGAGCTCAACGTGGGGAATATGGGCGATCTGCTAAAGGTGGGAAAAACTAGAAGACCAGTATTGGAATACTGTACAAAAATCGCAAATAGATTAATAAATAGGAACAAGACAATTTAAAAAGCTATGCTTACAGTATAATAGGTATATTATATATTATGTTAAGCATAGAATAATAGATATAAATTAGAGTAACAAATAAACAAAATAGACATAGCAAAAATTACAACACTTTTCTAAATTAAAAACTAGTAAATTTCAGGCTAAAATTCAGTAAAAAATCATTTGTACAGAGTTCAAATAAAAAACGACATACAAGGTCTCTGACGACGTCAGGGGAAAATTAGCGCGGCAGGAGTGTGGTTTTAGTCAGTAAGAGTCTGACACTGTTCGGGCTGGCTCGCTTGCGAGTCAGCCCGTTCGTCCATGAGGATTTCCCACTCCTGCCAAAAAAAAAAAAAAAAAAAAAAAAAAAAAAAAAAAAAAAAAAAAAAAAAAAAAAAAAAAACCTAACCTAACCTAACCCATCGATTTCTCAGCTTCCAGGAATGCGATTTTGACCTAGTTTTTTGCATAGTAATTATAAGACAGGCTAGCTCCTGCTATCCAGACGCTAAAAATTGACCATCGCGGCTTTATTTTCTGAATACCCCACAATTTGTGTTTTTTACAAAATTTTGATTTTCAAATTTAGTTATCTTAAATTCTACTCGATAGATTCTTTTGGTTTAAACTCTATAGGACTCCACCAACCCTTACCTGTGTCCCGGTGCGTGATTCGCGTATCCGAGTCCTGGTTTTGGTATCAATTTTCTAAATTTTTCCTCAAAAAACTGGTTTTTTGCACACTGTGCAAAATTTTTGTTCTATCAAAATTTTTATTTCAGCATAATTGGTTAGCCCGCACGGAGACGCAACTTTTGACACCCCACACGTGAGCCTAGCTCTCACGAAACGTCAAAAAATTGCCCGCCCGCCCACCCGTAGTTAATTTTTAAGCTATATACAATAAGACAGAAGATTTTGCAAAAAAATTTTATTATAAAATATTTTAATTTTACATTAGTCTACTTTTAGTGGACTAAAAAAATTAATTGACACTAGACGTGACTAAACACTTTAGTCACTACATATTTTGACTAGTAAACTTTTATCTTAGGTTATATTTTTGACTGAATCCCCTCTTTACAGGGATCTAGTCCAATAGATGATAGTTTACGTGTTTTTGACCTATTTTGATTATAATTGGCTGATCCCCCATTTACAGGGATCCAGTCAAAAAATATTCGTAGTTGTCCTCTGAAGTTTTAAATTCCTGTTCGACTCCATCATGATCCGCACGCCGGGCAAAAAGGACGCAGACTCGCTCGGCTCCGGGGGCTCGCCGCGATCGGCAGAGAAAGCCGTGACCTCACTCTCGAGCGTAAGGCGCAGTATCGGGGAATGGGAGGCTGGGAGAGCAGAGCCAAAGGCTATGTCCCAGCCTAATCCAAAGTCAGATTCCACACCACCTACCACGCTGAGAAACCCCGGCCCTCTGGTGACGCGCCGGACCTCTGCGGGCACTGCGGGACCTTCAAAAAGACCAGAAAATAAGTACCCCAGCCTCACAGCAGAAGCGAGAGCTTGCCTGAATAAAGCGAAGCTTCATTTAGGTAACTCTCGCAACTTGAAGACAGAGATAAAGACGGAGGTTCTGGGGGCAATAAATCGGCTCTATGAAATAGTGAAGGAGTCGGAAAAGTCGAAACTTCCTGTCACCGCTGTATCCACAACAGCTTCCGACCAGACCAACCTGTCCTCTCCCGATAATGCAACCGAGGCGAACAGGGATCTCGTACAACAGCTGGAGGTAAATTCCGCTCTATTGAGAGAAAACCTCAGTAAAATGGAGTTGCTGCGGGATGCTTTGACGATAAGAGATTCTGTTGAGGAGAGAACATACGCGTCTGTGGCTGCTGCGCTCAACAGCCAAACCGGGGCACAGGCTCTGGGACGAGCGACGCTTCACTCCGTGGTTGTCTCTTCAACAGAAGAGACCGAAACGGGAGACGAGGTGCTGGAAAGGGTGAGGAAGGCGGTCGATGCGAAGGAGGGATGGGTGAAAGTCGAGAAAGTGAGAAAAGCGAAGGACAGGAAGATTATAATGGGGTGTCACACAAAAGAAGAGCGAGACAAGATCAAAGAAAGATTGGCAGCGGTCGGGCAGGGCCTCGTCGTCGAGGAAGTGACGAACCGGGACCCGCTTCTGGTTCTAAGGGACGTCTTACTGATTCATAGTGATGAAGAAGTGCTAAAGGCCCTAAGGAACCAGAATCGGGAACTGTTTCACGGCCTCGAGGGCGAGTCTCAAAGGATATCAATTAAATTCCGAAGGAAGACGCGCAACCCCCATTTGAACCACATTGTGGTCAGTGTATCCCCATTAATCTGGAGGAGGGCCATCGAAGGCGGAAAGTTACGCATCGACCTCCAGAGTGTACGCGTCGAAGACCAGACGCCACTGGTGCAGTGTACCCGCTGCCTGGGCTACGGGCACAGCAAGCGATTTTGCAAACAGCCAGCCGATCTGTGCAGTCACTGTGGCGGTCCGCACTTCAGAGCGGATTGCCCGGACAGGCAGATCGGCGAAGCAGCGGTGTGCATTAACTGCACAAGGGCAAAGATGGGGAACACTGGGCACAATGCTTTCAGCACAGAATGCCCCGTACGAAGAAGGTGGGATGCACTCGCTCGAGCCTCAATAGCGTATTGCTAATGTTGCCCCTGATACCCACCAGTACAAAGTGGTCCAGGCCAACCTGCAGCGGTGTCAGCTTGCCACCAACGAGTTGTTGCTGGAGGCTGCCAAACGGAAACTTGCCATAGCGTTGCTCCAGGAGCCCTATGTGGGTGGGGTGAGAAGGATGAAGGGCTACCGGGGCGTAAGGGTCTTCCAGAGCTCTGAGGGAGGAGAAGGGACTGTAAAGGCAGCAATAGCTGTGTTTGACCATGATTTAGATATCACACAGTACCCGCAACTCACCACAAACAACATCGTTGTGGTGGGAGTCCGAACCAGAGCCTGGACGATCACGCTGGTGTCCTTCTACTTCGAGCCCGGCGAGCCCATAGAGCCATACCTGGAGCACCTAAAAAGAGTGGAGCAGGACGTGGGCCCCAGCAGGTTGGTCATTGGAGGAGACACAAATGCAAAGAGTACTTGGTGGGGTAGCGGCAACGAGGACCCGAGAGGGGAGCAGATGTGTGGAGCACTGGGGGAAATGGGTCTCCATATCCTCAACGTGGGGGACATCCCAACCTATGACTACATCAGGGGAGGCATTAGGTACAGCAGCCACGTGGACGTGACGGCCTGTTCGGCGGACATGCTGGACCTGGTGGATGGCTGGCGAATTGTGGAAGGTCTCACGAGTTCCGACCATAACGGCATATTTTTCGGCATTAATTTAATAAAATCTAAAGGAATAAAAATCGAGCGCACCACAAGAAAATACAACACAAAGAAGGCTAATTGGAGGCAGTTTCGTGAGAAACTGTCTCAAATTATGCTGGAAAATAATCTAACAGTTACGGAAGTTAATAACATAAACACCATAGACCAATTAGAACACACAGTCAACACATACACACAGGCCGTAACTGAAACATGTACACACACAATACCAATAAAACAGAACAAACAAATACTTACCTTGCCGTGGTGGTCGAAGGAACTCGCTGGGATGAAGAAGCTGGTCGCCACTAGGAAACGCAGAGTCAGGAACGCAGCGCCGGTCCGGAGAGAGATGGTGGTTAGGCTGTACCTGGAAGAAAAACAGAAGTATGAGGAGGCTGTGAAGAAGGCCATAGAAGAGAGCTGGAAGGAGTTTTGCGGCAAACAAGATAGAGAGGGGGTCTGGGAGGGGATCTACAGAGTGATGGGAAGGGTCTCAAAGAGAGAAGAGGATCTGCCTCTGCAGGTGGAAGGACACACTCTGGACGCGAAGGGCTCGGTGAGGCTGTTGGCCGAGACTTTCTACCCCGAGGACCGTGAGGAAGACGACAACATGGACCATCGCCAAACCCGACAACTGGCAGAAATGGTAAACGAGTGGAGCCATGATGAACGACATGACCCACCGTTTACCCAAAGCGAGCTTGATAGGTCCATGAGGTCGTTCAACCCAAAAAAGGCCCCGGGAGCCGACGGCTTCACTGCCGACATTTGCTCTCAGGCCATTGATTGCGCTCCTGAATTCTTCCTGTCGCTGTTAAATAAATGCCTGGCGCACCACCACTTCCCAAAGTCCTGGAAGGAAGCAACGGTGGTTGTGCTCAGGAAGCCAGGCAAAGACTCGTACACCGTCCCAAAATCCTACAGGCCGATTGGGCTTTTGCCTGTGCTAGGGAAGGTGTACGAGAAGATGCTGGTTGCTCGTCTCAAATTTTACCTGCTCCCCAGGATTAGTACTCGCCAATACGGCTTTATGCCCCAAAGGAGCACCGAAGACTCCCTCTATACTCTCACGCAGTACATCCGCGAAAAACTGGCACAGAAGAAGATTGTTACGCTTGTGTCACTAGATATAGAGGGAGCATTCGACAGTGCGTGGTGGCCCGCCATAAAAGTACGATTGGC
>CATNWG010000080.1:37500-51000 GCA_951329385.1 Polia nebulosa
GCGCTGCATCGGTTCACCGCCCCGCGTGCGCACCTCCTCGCGCCACCGGTGTAGTGTTGCGAGTGCTTTCGCCTCCAGGTCCCAGGGCGGGGATCCAGCCAGTACGCAGGCCGCCTCGTAGGAGATCGTGCGATATCCTCTGATGACTCTGACGGCAATCGCTCTCTGAGGTTTACGCAGTATGGCGATGTAGCGGGCCGTCAGGTCAGCAGCCCACACTGGAGCTCCATAAAGGGCCATCGATCGCACGATCCCCACGTATAATCGCCTGCAGGCGGTACTCGGGCCCCCTAAATTCGGAAGCAGCGTTGATAGCGCACCCGCCGCGCCCATCAACTTCGGCACCATCCGCTGGAAGTGGGGACCGAAGTCCCATCGGCTGTCGAGCACCAATCCTAGGTACTTCATGGTTGACTCGACAGCGATTCTGGTACCCTCGACCATAATATGTGATCCCGGCGGCGGCACCCGTCTGGGGCCATGGAAGGCGATAGCCTCCGACTTGTTGAGGGCCACCTCTAGGCCCAAGCGTCGTATGCGACTCACAACCTGCGACACCGCATCCGTAGCCAGCAACGCTGCCTCTCTATACGAACTCCCCCGGGCCGTGACTAGCGTGTCGTCCGCATAACACGTAAGGTTCACCCCCGGTGGGAGCTCGCCTCTCAACACCCAATCGTATCCGATGTTCCACAGGGGTGGGCCCAGAACCGAACCCTGCGGAACACCGCACGATATCTCGCGACGTCCTCTGCCGTCACGTCCCATGAAAGTGACACACCTTCCGGACAAATAGGCCCCCACAATGCGGCAGAGGTAGGGAGGCACCCGATGGTAGCGTAAAGCCTCCCTTATGCAACTCCAGGGCAAGGTGTTAAACGCGTTGGAGATGTCCAAAGACACTGCCAGCACCACCTCGCCCCGGGACACCGCTTCCTCTGCCAGGACTCTCACTCTCATTAAGGCGTCAATGGTAGAGCGCCCATGCCGAAACCCGAACTGGTTGTCGTCCAGGTTCGGTCCCTCACTGCATAAGTGGCTGACGAGGCGATCCGCGATTATCCGTTCGAACAGCTTGCCCACCTCGTCTAGCAGCACTATGGGCCGATAGGCGGACGGTGAGTCGGCAGGGCGCCCCAACTTCCTGAGCAGAACCAACCGGCCCGTTTTCCACTGAGTGGGAAGCTGGCCTCGCTCAAGACACGCTGAGAGGAGTCCTCTCAGGGGGGCTCTAATTCCTTCAGAGCAAGAACAAGAGCACGGCCAGGAACACCATCGGGCCCCGGAGCAGTGTTTTTAGCCCGGAGCCGCATCACAGCCGCCCTCATCTCCTGCTGTGTCACTTCTGGGACGCTAGCGCTCTCTTCTTCAGATTCTGCAGCTGTGGGCAAAGCCATCAGTGGTGGCTCGTGCTCTGCTCTCATAGGGAAGAGAGCTGAGACCACGACCTCTAGCAGCTGCGGTTCTAGACTCTCCGTTAGCGGGGGTGCCCAGGGCCGAAGTTTCCCTCGGACCGTGCGGTATGGACGCCCCCACGGGTCCACATCTAGGTTTGCCAGCAGTTCTTCTCTAGATCGCGTCTTCGACTCAGTGATGGCCAGCCACAGAGCCTTCCTTGCCAAACGGTATGCCTCATAGAGCGCGGCTTCCTCCTCGGGATTCCGTCGACGTCTCCTCCGGTACCGCGTGTACGGGCGTCTAGCAGCCACACATGCGACACGCAGCTCTGCAATTTCTGCAGACCACCAGTACACTCGGCGCCTTGCAGACTGTGCGTGGACGCGAGGCATGGACGCATCGCAGATTTGCACCATTGCCCCGTTGAACCACTGCGCCTCCTCTTCGACATCGACGTCGACGGGTCCGAATGTCGCCGACTCCCGGATCCAGGCCTGTATTATGGCAGCCTCCTCGAGAGCCTCCCTGTCAATGCGTTTGAGCGCCCAGCGCGGACTGTCTCTTTGCGGGACCGACTGACTGCGGCTACCGGTGGTCGCGGTCTGGGTGGAGACGTCGAAACGTATGTATCGGTGATCCGATAGTGTCTCCACCTCCGCAACCACATGCCAACCGCAGACACGCTGCGCTATAGCGGGGCTAGCGAACGAGACGTCCACTATTGACCCGCCCCGCTGCCGCACGCACGTGTAGACCGAGCCCCGATTTAAGACGGACAGGCCCGTCGTGACAGCCCAATCTTCCAACACCTCACCTCTGGTATCAGTGACTGGAGATCCCCACGCCGCAGACTTGGCGTTGAGATCCCCGAGCAAAAGCACCGGGTGAGGGTGGAACCGGCCTATGACGGCCCCCAACTGAACAAGGCAGCTTTCGAAGTCGGCGAGACCCCTGTTGGGCGAGAAGTATGCCCCGATGGTAACTATACCATCAACGAGGGCGGCAACCCACCCGTGACCTCGGGACACGTTCACTAGGGTCCCGCCGATGATGGCCACCAAGCCATCAAGGTCCCCTACCCAATTATCTCGAGAGGGGATGAAATATGGCTCAGCGACTACCGCCACTTGAATCGACCACTCCACCATGCTTTGGAGCAAAAGATCCTGAGCTCTGGTGCAGTGGTTGATATTTGCCTGTAGGAAATGCAGGTGTGCCATCACTAACACTCCATTTCCTCGGCATCTCCTTCTACCACAAGCCGGGAGTCGGCCGAGGCATTGCTAGGCTGTGGGGGGGATGCGTTTCCTCCAACAGTCTTGGACCACCGTTTGCTCCTCTTCTTGGGAGCGTCGCAAGCTTTCCCGCCCAGCCTGTGCGCTGCGGGCTTTCCTGCAGCCGCACAAAGACTGCAGTTTGGTCCCACGGAGCACTGGGCTGACTTATGACCCGGCTGACCACAGCGATAGCACAGATCGCTGCGGTCAACCTCAGCAGTACACTGTGCCCGGACATGCCCTCTTTCCAGGCACCGGTAACATTGCATGGTCCTGGGTGGCAGGAGTCTCACTCTCGCCGATACCCATCCCACCAGCAATCGCCTCCCATCCGAGATCTGCTTTGCTGCCGCCACTGGACACCGCAACCAGATCGTACCAAGCCCCTCAGCGCTGAACTTTATTTCTCCAGCCTTGACGTTTTCAGGCGGACACCCGCCGCTACGAGCAATGGCGGTCACTACTTCCTCACGGGTAACCGAGTCGTCCAGCCCATCTACTATCACTTCAGCCGTTTTGAAAGGCCTGGACACCCGGACTTCCTCCGGATTGAGGACATCCCGTAGCTTGGCGGCCAGAGCGTCCGCCCTCTCGCCGCAGGAGGCGCCGGACAGCTCGAACATTTTCGCTCCAGTGGCTGCCGTTTTAAAACGAAAGCCAGCAGGAGTGCCAAAATCCGAAAACTGGAGCTTATCCTTCGCCATCCCCAGGACCGTCTTGTAGGTGACACCCCGTTTGTCGGCTTCGGGCTGCAGTGTTACTACAACAGCCGCGGAGCGTGGAACACGGATCTTGGGAGGGTGTCGGCTGACTGGAGATTCCTGCGCCCGTCCTTTGAGTTCCGATGCCGTGTTAGCCTTACGGCCCCTCTTGCGCTTTTTTTTACGGCTAACAACCTTCGTCCAGGCATTGCCGTTGGAACCGGATGTGGTGGCAGCGGGTTGCATGTCTGAGCGAGGTGTCTCACAGCTCAAGCCCGGTGGATTTTTGGCCCCCCCGATGATGTTTTTGGCTCCATCAGCGGGCTTTTTGGGTCCTTCCGTGAGTCTTTTGGCCTGCTCTGCGGGTTTTTTGGCTCCCTCAGTCACCTTTTTACCCCTCTCCGCTGGTTTCGGTAAAGCGGGCCATGAGCTCGCCTCTTCAGTGCATCGCCTGTCCGCTGCAAGTGGCGGCCGGAGGATTTCAGTCTGGCGTAGCCTCGACTCTAACCGGACAGCCATCATCTCAGTGACACGAGACGCCAGCTCACTCAGCTGTTCCTGTCCCAGTGCCACCCGCGTTGGGACAGAAGTGACACTTGCCGGAGCCAGACCAGTCTCTTGCTGCCGACAAAAATCCGCCCTTAGAGCGGCGACCTCAGTCTGAAGTTCCTCCAACTTGTGTTGGAGACGGCTGTTCTCCTCTTGCAGCTTCTTTGTCTCTTCTGTGGTCGTGCGGACAAGGAGGAACTCCACCGCCTCCTTGATACCTTCTGCTGCCTCCTTTAAAGCACGTGTGAACGTGCCCTTCAGGTTGTCAGACTTTGTGGCCACCTTAAGGATCACGTCCACACCGTCCATTACCTGTTGATTCAAAGCCTCCGCTGTCAAACTCTCCGTGGCAGCGGTGGTCCTAGACCGCCTTTCTCTGGCCAATCGAGACATTTCGGAGACCTCATCCGTCGCTATCGCCTTGCGGCCCTCACGCCTCGCGGCATTGAGCTCCGCCTTAGTGCTAATTAGTGAGGCAGTGTTTACGCGCGCCACCTGCATAGCTCCGTCGGAATCACTCACTCCGCTGGCTGCTGGCGTATCAGGCCGCTTTAAAAAGCGACCCCGGGAGTCACGCGCCGCCACCGGAGCGGGTGCTCCTAAAGGTGTCGCACGACCTCTGCCCCTCCTCGCTGTCGGGACCTTGGCGGCGGGAAGATTCTCCTCACTCGAGGACACACTCCCCGACCCCGATTGGTCCAGCCTGTCACCGCGCGACCGTTTCCCCCAAAATTTGGAGGAAACGTTCGTGCCACGCTTACCACATTCCTTGTCGGATACGCTTAAAACTAAATTGGTCACGTCCTCAAACGACTGAGTCCGTGACTGCGTTTGTGAGCCTCCTCGGCTCTTGTTGCCGTCAACTAACCTAACCTAACCTAACCAAACCATCGATATTTCTGCCTCCAGGAGAGCTTTTTTTACCTAGTTTTTTGAATATTAATTATAATGCAGGTTAGCTCCTGCTATCCCGACTATAAAAATTGACCATCGCAGCTTTATGTTAGAAACTGGTTTTTGGCCCACTGTGCAAAATTTTTGTTTCGTTGAAATTTTTATTCCAGTTCATTTAGTTAACCCGCGCGGAGACGCATCTTTTGACACCCCACACGTGAGCCTAGCTCTCACGAAACGTCAAAAAATTGCTTTTTTTTTACGTTTCGAAAGAGCTTGCTAACCTAACCTAACCTAACTAACCTAACCTAACCTAACCAAACCATCGATATTTCTGCCTCCAGGAGAGCTTTTTTTACCTAGTTTTTTGCATATTAATTATAATGCAGGTTAGCTCCTGCTATCCCGACTATAAAAATTGACCATCGCAGCTTTATGTTAGAAACTGGTTTTTGGCCCACTGTGCAAAATTTTTGTTTCGTTGAAATTTTTATTCCAGTTCATTTAGTTAACCCGCGTGGAGACGCATCTTTTGACACCCCACACGTGAGCCTAGCTCTCACGAAACGTCAAAAAATTGCTTTTTTTTTACGTTTCGAAAGAGCTTGCTAACCTAACCTAACCTAACCTAACTAACCTAACCTAACCTAACCAAACCATCGATATTTCTGCCTCCAGGAGAGCTTTTTTTACCTAGTTTTTTGCATATTAATTATAATGCAGGTTAGCTCCTGCTATCCCGACTATAAAAATTGACCATCGCAGCTTTATGTTAGAAACTGGTTTTTGGCCCACTGTGCAAAATTTTTGTTTCGTTGAAATTTTTATTCCAGTTCATTTAGTTAACCCGCGCGGAGACGCATCTTTTGACACCCCACACGTGAGCCTAGCTCTCACGAAACGTCAAAAAATTGCTTTTTTTTTATGTTTCGAAAGAGCTTGCTAACCTAACCTAACCTAACCTAACTAACCTAACCTAACCTAACCAAACCATCGATATTTCTGCCTCCAGGAGAGCTTTTTTTACCTAGTTTTTTGCATATTAATTATAATGCAGGTTAGCTCCTGCTATCCCGACTATAAAAATTGACCATCGCAGCTTTATGTTAGAAACTGGTTTTTGGCCCACTGTGCAAAATTTTTGTTTCGTTGAAATTTTTATTCCAGTTCATTTAGTTAACCCGCGCGGAGACGCATCTTTTGACACCCCACACGTGAGCCTAGCTCTCACGAAACGTCAAAAAATTGCTTTTTTTTTACGTTTCGAAAGAGCTTGCTAACCTAACCTAACCTAACTAACCTAACCTAACCTAACCAAACCATCGATATTTCTGCCTCCAGGAGAGCTTTTTTTACCTAGTTTTTTGCATATTAATTATAATGCAGGTTAGCTCCTGCTATCCCGACTATAAAAATTGACCATCGCAGCTTTATGTTAGAAACTGGTTTTTGGCCCACTGTGCAAAATTTTTGTTTCGTTGAAATTTTTATTCCAGTTCATTTAGTTAACCCGCGCGGAGACGCATCTTTTGACACCCCACACGTGAGCCTAGCTCTCACGAAACGTCAAAAAATTGCTTTTTTTTTACGTTTCGAAAGAGCTTGCTAACCTAACCTAACCTAACCTAACTAACCTAACCTAACCTAACCAAACCATCGATATTTCTGCCTCCAGGAGAGCTTTTTTTACCTAGTTTTTTGCATATTAATTATAATGCAGGTTAGCTCCTGCTATCCCGACTATAAAAATTGACCATCGCAGCTTTATGTTAGAAACTGGTTTTTGGCCCACTGTGCAAAATTTTTGTTTCGTTGAAATTTTTATTCCAGTTCATTTAGTTAACCCGCGCGGAGACGCATCTTTTGACACCCCACACGTGAGCCTAGCTCTCACGAAACGTCAAAAAATTGCTTTTTTTTTACGTTTCGAAAGAGCTTGCTAACCTAACCTAACCTAACTAACCTAACCTAACCTAACCAAACCATCGATATTTCTGCCTCCAGGAGAGCTTTTTTTACCTAGTTTTTTGCATATTAATTATAATGCAGGTTAGCTCCTGCTATCCCGACTATAAAAATTGACCATCGCAGCTTTATGTTAGAAACTGGTTTTTGGCCCACTGTGCAAAATTTTTGTTTCGTTGAAATTTTTATTCCAGTTCATTTAGTTAACCCGCGCGGAGACGCATCTTTTGACACCCCACACGTGAGCCTAGCTCTCACGAAACTTCAAAAAATTGCTTTTTTTTACGTTTCGAAAGAGCTTGCTAACCTAACCTAACCTAACCTAACTAACCTAACCTAACCTAACCAAACCATCGATATTTCTGCCTCCAGGAGAGCTTTTTTTACCTAGTTTTTTGCATATTAATTATAATGCAGGTTAGCTCCTGCTATCCCGACTATAAAAATTGACCATCGCAGCTTTATGTTAGAAACTGGTTTTTGGCCCACTGTGCAAAATTTTTGTTTCGTTGAAATTTTTATTCCAGTTCATTTAGTTAACCCGCGCGGAGACGCATCTTTTGACACCCCACACGTGAGCCTAGCTCTCACGAAACGTCAAAAAATTGCTTTTTTTTTACGTTTCGAAAGAGCTTGCTAACCTAACCTAACCTAACCTAACTAACCTAACCTAACCTAACCAAACCATCGATATTTCTGCCTCCAGGAGAGCTTTTTTTACCTAGTTTTTTGCATATTAATTATAATGCAGGTTAGCTCCTGCTATCCCGACTATAAAAATTGACCATCGCAGCTTTATGTTAGAAACTGGTTTTTGGCCCACTGTGCAAAATTTTTGTTTCGTTGAAATTTTTATTCCAGTTCATTTAGTTAACCCGCGCGGAGACGCATCTTTTGACACCCCACACGTGAGCCTAGCTCTCACGAAACGTCAAAAAATTGCTTTTTTTTTACGTTTCGAAAGAGCTTGCTAACCTAACCTAACCTAACTAACCTAACCTAACCTAACCAAACCATCGATATTTCTGCCTCCAGGAGAGCTTTTTTTACCTAGTTTTTTGCATATTAATTATAATGCAGGTTAGCTCCTGCTATCCCGACTATAAAAATTGACCATCGCAGCTTTATGTTAGAAACTGGTTTTTGGCCCACTGTGCAAAATTTTTGTTTCGTTGAAATTTTTATTCCAGTTCATTTAGTTAACCCGCGCGGAGACGCATCTTTTGACACCCCACACGTGAGCCTAGCTCTCACGAAACGTCAAAAAATTGCTTTTTTTTTACGTTTCGAAAGAGCTTGCTAACCTAACCTAACCTAACCTAACTAACCTAACCTAACCTAACCAAACCATCGATATTTCTGCCTCCAGGAGAGCTTTTTTTACCTAGTTTTTTGCATATTAATTATAATGCAGGTTAGCTCCTGCTATCCCGACTATAAAAATTGACCATCGCAGCTTTATGTTAGAAACTGGTTTTTGGCCCACTGTGCAAAATTTTTGTTTCGTTGAAATTTTTATTCCAGTTCATTTAGTTAACCCGCGCGGAGACGCATCTTTTGACACCCCACACGTGAGCCTAGCTCTCACGAAACGTCAAAAAATTGCTTTTTTTTTACGTTTCGAAAGAGCTTGCTAACCTAACCTAACCTAACTAACCTAACCTAACCTAACCAAACCATCGATATTTCTGCCTCCAGGAGAGCTTTTTTTACCTAGTTTTTTGCATATTAATTATAATGCAGGTTAGCTCCTGCTATCCCGACTATAAAAATTGACCATCGCAGCTTTATGTTAGAAACTGGTTTTTGGCCCACTGTGCAAAATTTTTGTTTCGTTGAAATTTTTATTCCAGTTCATTTAGTTAACCCGCGCGGAGACGCATCTTTTGACACCCCACACGTGAGCCTAGCTCTCACGAAACGTCAAAAAATTGCTTTTTTTTTACGTTTCGAAAGAGCTTGCTAACCTAACCTAACCTAACTAACCTAACCTAACCTAACCAAACCATCGATATTTCTGCCTCCAGGAGAGCTTTTTTTACCTAGTTTTTTGCATATTAATTATAATGCAGGTTAGCTCCTGCTATCCCGACTATAAAAATTGACCATCGCAGCTTTATGTTAGAAACTGGTTTTTGGCCCACTGTGCAAAATTTTTGTTTCGTTGAAATTTTTATTCCAGTTCATTTAGTTAACCCGCGCGGAGACGCATCTTTTGACACCCCACACGTGAGCCTAGCTCTCACGAAACGTCAAAAAATTGCTTTTTTTTTACGTTTCGAAAGAGCTTGCTAACCTAACCTAACCTAACTAACCTAACCTAACCTAACCAAACCATCGATATTTCTGCCTCCAGGAGAGCTTTTTTTACCTAGTTTTTTGCATATTAATTATAATGCAGGTTAGCTCCTGCTATCCCGACTATAAAAATTGACCATCGCAGCTTTATGTTAGAAACTGGTTTTTGGCCCACTGTGCAAAATTTTTGTTTCGTTGAAATTTTTATTCCAGTTCATTTAGTTAACCCGCGCGGAGACGCATCTTTTGACACCCCACACGTGAGCCTAGCTCTCACGAAACGTCAAAAAATTGCTTTTTTTTTACGTTTCGAAAGAGCTTGCTAACCTAACCTAACCTAACCTAACTAACCTAACCTAACCTAACCAAACCATCGATATTTCTGCCTCCAGGAGAGCTTTTTTTACCTAGTTTTTTGCATATTAATTATAATGCAGGTTAGCTCCTGCTATCCCGACTATAAAAATTGACCATCGCAGCTTTATGTTAGAAACTGGTTTTTGGCCCACTGTGCAAAATTTTTGTTTCGTTGAAATTTTTATTCCAGTTCATTTAGTTAACCCGCGCGGAGACGCATCTTTTGACACCCCACACGTGAGCCTAGCTCTCACGAAACGTCAAAAAATTGCTTTTTTTTTACGTTTCGAAAGAGCTTGCTAACCTAACCTAACCTAACCTAACTAACCTAACCTAACCTAACCAAACCATCGATATTTCTGCCTCCAGGAGAGCTTTTTTTACCTAGTTTTTTGCATATTAATTATAATGCAGGTTAGCTCCTGCTATCCCGACTATAAAAATTGACCATCGCAGCTTTATGTTAGAAACTGGTTTTTGGCCCACTGTGCAAAATTTTTGTTTCGTTGAAATTTTTATTCCAGTTCATTTAGTTAACCCGCGCGGAGACGCATCTTTTGACACCCCACACGTGAGCCTAGCTCTCACGAAACGTCAAAAAATTGCTTTTTTTTTACGTTTCGAAAGAGCTTGCTAACCTAACCTAACCTAACCTAACTAACCTAACCTAACCTAACCAAACCATCGATATTTCTGCCTCCAGGAGAGCTTTTTTTACCTAGTTTTTTGCATATTAATTATAATGCAGGTTAGCTCCTGCTATCCCGACTATAAAAATTGACCATCGCAGCTTTATGTTAGAAACTGGTTTTTGGCCCACTGTGCAAAATTTTTGTTTCGTTGAAATTTTTATTCCAGTTCATTTAGTTAACCCGCGCGGAGACGCATCTTTTGACACCCCACACGTGAGCCTAGCTCTCACGAAACGTCAAAAAATTGCTTTTTTTTTACGTTTCGAAAGAGCTTGCTAACCTAACCTAACCTAACTAACCTAACCTAACCTAACCAAACCATCGATATTTCTGCCTCCAGGAGAGCTTTTTTTACCTAGTTTTTTGCATATTAATTATAATGCAGGTTAGCTCCTGCTATCCCGACTATAAAAATTGACCATCGCAGCTTTATGTTAGAAACTGGTTTTTGGCCCACTGTGCAAAATTTTTGTTTCGTTGAAATTTTTATTCCAGTTCATTTAGTTAACCCGCGCGGAGACGCATCTTTTGACACCCCACACGTGAGCCTAGCTCTCACGAAACGTCGAAAAATTGCTTTTTTCTTACGTTTCGAAAGAGCTTGCTAACCTAACCTAACCTAACCAAACCATCGATATTTCTGCCTCCAGGAGAGCTTTTTTTACCTAGTTTTTTGCATATTAATTATAATGCAGGTTAGCTCCTGCTATCCCGACTATAAAAATTGACCATCGCAGCTTTATGTTAGAAACTGGTTTTTGGCCCACTGTGCAAAATTTTTGTTTCGTTGAAATTTTTATTCCAGTTCATTTAGTTAACCCGCGCGGAGACGCATCTTTTGACACCCCACACGTGAGCCTAGCTCTCACGAAACGTCAAAAAATTGCTTTTTTTTTACGTTTCGAAAGAGCTTGCTAACCTAACCTAACCTAACCTAACTAACCTAACCAAACCATCGATATTTCTGCCTCCAGGAGAGCTTTTTTTACCTAGTTTTTTGCATATTAATTATAATGCAGGTTAGCTCCTGCTATCCCGACTATAAAAATTGACCATCGCAGCTTTATGTTAGAAACTGGTTTTTGGCCCACTGTGCAAAATTTTTGTTTCGTTGAAATTTTTATTCCAGTTCATTTAGTTAACCCGCGCGGAGACGCATCTTTTGACACCCCACACGTGAGCCTAGCTCTCACGAAACGTCAAAAAATTGCTTTTTTTTTACGTTTCGAAAGAGCTTGCTAACCTAACCTAACCTAACCTAACTAACCTAACCTAACCTAACCAAACCATCGATATTTCTGCCTCCAGGAGAGCTTTTTTTACCTAGTTTTTTGCATATTAATTATAATGCAGGTTAGCTCCTGCTATCCCGACTATAAAAATTGACCATCGCAGCTTTATGTTAGAAACTGGTTTTTGGCCCACTGTGCAAAATTTTTGTTTCGTTGAAATTTTTATTCCAGTTCATTTAGTTAACCCGCGCGGAGACGCATCTTTTGACACCCCACACGTGAGCCTAGCTCTCACGAAACGTCAAAAAATTGCTTTTTTTTTACGTTTCGAAAGAGCTTGCTAACCTAACCTAACCTAACTAACCTAACCTAACCTAACCAAACCATCGATATTTCTGCCTCCAGGAGAGCTTTTTTTACCTAGTTTTTTGCATATTAATTATAATGCAGGTTAGCTCCTGCTATCCCGACTATAAAAATTGACCATCGCAGCTTTATGTTAGAAACTGGTTTTTGGCCCACTGTGCAAAATTTTTGTTTCGTTGAAATTTTTATTCCAGTTCATTTAGTTAACCCGCGCGGAGACGCATCTTTTGACACCCCACACGTGAGCCTAGCTCTCACGAAACGTCAAAAAATTGCTTTTTTTTACGTTTCGAAAGAGCTTGCTAACCTAACCTAACCTAACTAACCTAACCTAACCTAACCAAACCATCGATATTTCTGCCTCCAGGAGAGCTTTTTTTACCTAGTTTTTTGCATATTAATTATAATGCAGGTTAGCTCCTGCTATCCCGACTATAAAAATTGACCATCGCAGCTTTATGTTAGAAACTGGTTTTTGGCCCACTGTGCAAAATTTTTGTTTCGTTGAAATTTTTATTCCAGTTCATTTAGTTAACCCGCGCGGAGACGCATCTTTTGACACCCCACACGTGAGCCTAGCTCTCACGAAACGTCAAAAAATTGCTTTTTTTTTACGTTTCGAAAGAGCTTGCTAACCTAACCTAACCTAACTAACCTAACCTAACCAAACCATCGATATTTCTGCCTCCAGGAGAGCTTTTTTTACCTAGTTTTTTGCATATTAATTATAATGCAGGTTAGCTCCTGCTATCCCGACTATAAAAATTGACCATCGCAGCTTTATGTTAGAAACTGGTTTTTGGCCCACTGTGCAAAATTTTTGTTTCGTTGAAATTTTTATTCCAGTTCATTTAGTTAACCCGCGCGGAGACGCATCTTTTGACACCCCACACGTGAGCCTAGCTCTCACGAAACGTCAAAAAATTGCTTTTTTTTTACGTTTCGAAAGAGCTTGCTAACCTAACCTAACTAACCTAACCTAACCTAACCAAACCATCGATATTTCTGCCTCCAGGAGAACTTTTTTTACCTAGTTTTTTGCATATTAATTATAATGCAGGTTAGCTCCTGCTATCCCGACTATAAAAATTGACCATCGCAGCTTTATGTTAGAAACTGGTTTTTGGCCCACTGTGCAAAATTTTTGTTTCGTTGAAATTTTTATTCCAGTTCATTTAGTTAACCCGCGCGGAGACGCATCTTTTGACACCCCACACGTGAGCCTAGCTCTCACGAAACGTCAAAAAATTGCTTTTTTTTTACGTTTCGAAAGAGCTTGCTAACCTAACCTAACCTAACCTAACTAACCTAACCTAACCTAACCAAACCATCGATATTTCTGCCTCCAGGAGAGCTTTTTTTACCTAGTTTTTTGCATATTAATTATAATGCAGGTTAGCTCCTGCTATCCCGACTATAAAAATTGACCATCGCAGCTTTATGTTAGAAACTGGTTTTTGGCCCACTGTGCAAAATTTTTGTTTCGTTGAAATTTTTATTCCAGTTCATTTAGTTAACCCGCGCGGAGACGCATCTTTTGACACCCCACACGTGAGCCTAGCTTTCACGAAACGTCAAAAAATTGCTTTTTTTTTACGTTTCGAAAGAGCTTGCTAACCTAACCTAACCTAACCTAACTAACCTAACCTAACCTAACCAAACCATCGATATTTCTGCCTCCAGGAGAGCTTTTTTTACCTAGTTTTTTGCATATTAATTATAATGCAGGTTAGCTCCTGCTATCCCGACTATAAAAATTGACCATCGCAGC
>CATNWG010000081.1:0-28710 GCA_951329385.1 Polia nebulosa
ATGATTTCCCAACCCACAAAAAAAAAAAAAAAAAAATACATTTTGCACGAAGCCTTAGCGTTAACGTTAACAGAAAAGTATTTTGTTTAACCCCACAGCTCGTAAGTTTTAAGTTTGTTTTAAGTATCTGAAACAGAGAGGGTGATAATGCTAGAATAATAATTTAGCTTAACAGCAGATTATTTTGCATGTTTTTGCAACTTAGACCTTATTTATGACTAGCTGTGCCTGTGACTTCGCTCACGTGAATTGTTGTTTTTTTTTATAATTAATACAAATAAATGAGCAGTGGTGGCACAGTGGTATTGGCCGCGACTTACAAGTTGTAGGTCGTGAGTTCAAACCCAGGCAGGCGCTTTACATTGTGTAAATTATTTCATCACGACTGCTCTCAAAACGGTGAAGGAAAACATCGTGAGGAAACCGGCATGTCCTAGAACCAAAAATTTGAAGATATGTGATATCCACCAACCCGCATTGGGCCCGCGTGGTGGATTACGGCCCACACCCTCTCTCAGAGAGAGGTGGAGGCCTGTGCCCTAGCAGTGGGGACATTAAAAGGCTGATATAAATGGCAAATAAATGAAATTGAAGTGTCTGTTTGTAATGTCAAAATAATAGTTTTTTAAGCTCATACAGTTATTTGTACGATACCTAAGCCTAAAAATCAGGTTTTAAAATGTTTGTCTGTCTGTTCCGGCCAATCTTCGAAAGGGCTGCACCGATCATGATAAGATTTTACTGGCAGGTAGCTGACTTTATAAGGAGTAACTTAGGCTAATTAAATTCCACGCGGGCGAAGCCACTGGCAGAAGCTAGTAATATATTAAAAATAACGGGAAAGTTTGACCGTAACCTACACACAAAAAAAAAATCTACACACCAATAACAAGTCTTATAAAAGAAGGTTTATCAATTTGAAAGTGATAAATGAACTAACTTACACTTCTGGGGAACTGTTAAAATCAGCTCTAGCATAAATTCCTACATAATCACGTCTACTCTAAAACACTTCCATAGTAAAAAGTTAAAAATAAATTAAAAGTTAAAGTTAAATTTTACTAAGTTTTTGGTGTGTAGGTACTTACCTATATTCTTAAAAGCTTGAGGGTGACCCGTTACAGGTTAGGTACTTACTGTACTTCAGTGGCTCATACTTTTAAGAATACTTATACCATTTCATCCAAATCGGTCCAGCCATTTGAACGTGAAGAAGTAATAAACATAAAAACACACACACTCACAAACTTTCGCCTGTATAATATTAGTGTGATATCTAAATTATAAACAAATTTTCATGAATAATCCCGATTAAGAAAGCCTTCCGTTAAAAAAATATATATACGGTCGAATTGAGAACCTCCTCCTTTTTTTCGTCGGTTAAAATACATTGAAATCAGACCGTCCGTTTGGCAGCCACGATGCCGTAGCCCAACACGCCGATACGCGTCTAGCTTATAAAAAACTGTAATTTCATAGAATCATTGCGAGAAAAATCGTACGAGTATCAATATGTTATGTTCAAAAAGTGTTCCAATCAATAAAATATGAGCTTTGGTATCTTGAACACCACGTTCGACGCACTAGTCGGGTTGCAGATACTAGGCTCGCATGAACGCAAAATGATAGAGCTGACAAGTGCACATAAAAATAATATTTACTCATGTTTTTTTAATGGCCTGATTTAAAAAAAATGAGTTATCACCAGGTTTTCATAAGCTCGAAGAGTTATTTCCGGCTAAAATTTAATATTTTATATCTTTTATTTTCTGCTGAAATCAGAGGAAGCTACATGCACCAAACTACAGCCACCGTTCAAATTGTCATCGTTTCCGAACTGCGGCAGTCCAAAAGACGTTAAACCTGAAAATGACAGATCGAGTCTGATCTGATAAAACAGAATCCATCACAGTCAGACAGGTAGCATCACATACTGATGTTAAGAAAATCCGTAACAAGCATCGATAAATAAGTTAGTAGGTACATAAATGTATTAGTTAAAAAAACTAATTTTGAAGGTACTGGGTCAACCCAGTACCTTTCACCCGTACATCTCAGGAGGCAGGTCATTTCCCGGCCACAGCTGAACTTGGTGGAATGCTCGGAGGAAATGCTTTTTTACTGCGCCCTCGGTGGGAGGAAGACAAGAGATATCAGGCTTGATGGTGACCACCGATTTCAAGAATAACTGGTACCTATAAGCATTAAGAGAGACCTCTTTCGCTTCACTTGCCTTTTGGCAGAGTCTCTTTTAGAAGAGGTGATTATAAATCGGTCATCTCTCACTGAAATGCATTGCTATCATCCAGATCCTGGTCTCTGGACTAAGTTTCCAATTTTCCTGAACCTCTTGTATATCTTCGAGACACAAGACTGGCTCAGATGAAGCTGACGAGCGATAGTACGCTGAGACTACCCTTGCTGGATAAGGATGACGTCTGGAACTGCTTCTATAAGTGTGGTTTCATTTTTCTTTTAGCTTCAGTGTCCCTAGTGACATGAAACATTGGAATGATGACCAATGTTTATAAACGCTCACTTTTTATAGGGTTTCAGAACTACCAAACGTTATGGTGTTTTGTTCTAAAAGTTTATGTCTTTAGTTTTTATGTTCCATAACAAAAACGACGACGACGACGTTTTGACTTTGACTTTGACTTAGGATATTGAAAAAGGTTGAAAGCTAACAAAATTACCTTTCAAATGATATACGACAATTCATAGTTCATTGCATTGTTTTGTATAAAAAATGTTTTTAGCAATGCTTCTAGTTTATTGCTCGCGAGTGTAGACCATAATAATAGTCAGAGCGGAATCAAAGAAGCAAACGTTATTGGTGAACATAATCCTCATCGGGATAGTCATTATTCGGCTAGGGAATCATTAACTCGTGATATGCACTGAAAATATTAACCGGGTTTAATGTTAACGCTGACTACACAATTATTTAATTGGACGTGTCTCGTTTCTAGGAAAATGAATTATTATTTGGTAAAAAAAATGGTAAAAAAATGCATTGGTCATGTCGTTACCAGGGCAGCAAGCATCACAGTAGGTGTTTTGATTTGTTAAAATGAATAAACGTTTCACTAAACTTTTTTCGAAATTAGCCCTTACTGCTTGGCAATAGATTGTTAGGTTAACAAACTTTGTATAGCTACGGTTTTGCGCGTGCTAACTTCATATTCCTACGTTGCTTTCAAAATTTTAGTGTTATACTGTGTATTGCTGTTTTTGTTTGATTTTCTAGGGGAAAGCTACATCTCTTAGAAAATGGTATATAATAATGTCATCACAATTTATAATTATAATTTTGGAACGAAGTTCCTTATCGCGCGTTGTGAAAGGGGGCTAGACGGAAAAAATTCTTACGAAAAGTTGTCACAACACTAATGAGGCTGTCCATCCAAAAAGATTGTGTTGGAAAAACAATCTAATAAAAAAAATTCTTACGAAAAGTTGTCACGACACTAATGAGGCTGTCCATCCAAAAAGATTGTGTTGGAAAAACAATCTAATAAAAACTTCTTGTATTTTTGGTGGGTAGGTACAAAGTTTGCAAGCAGATCAAGCATTATCTAACCAATTTCGTGTGTTAAATCTAGCGGAGCTGTTACTTCGTTCCATCCGGGTGTCCCTTGACACCTCTCAAGTTTTTTTTTTCTTTAAATTTAATTTATCACCTAGAAATCAGTAAGGAGTATGGGTGAGGTTGGTACCTAAGCTACTAGAAATTAATTATGGTTATCATAATAGGTAAATACTAGTATTAACGTTAACAAATATTCATTTAATAAAGTAGTAGTAGAGAAAAAACCTACCCAGTTCGTTATTTCTTGAACAATTTTACTAGCTTTCGTGTACCTAAATATATTTTAAATATCCTTAGAAAAGTTCATAATAATATTTTTCAGATATTAAGGTGTTACTATTTTCAAGCACGAATGTTATTAACGAAGTAAACAAACACGATAAACAGCTCAGAACTTGAATAAATCAATTTAGCCAGAAACTAAAGCGCGTGTGATGTGAACTGACATTTTGCGATATTGCTAAATTTCTTAGTAGCCAGTACGCATGCCCATACATTCAACAAGTTGTTATTGCACATAGCCTACCAGGCTAACAGAAAATGAAGGATCGAGGGTGGCGAACATGGAGGTAAGAATACTATGGACGTAATTTACTATACATACATTTGTTAGTGAAATCGATGTAGCAAAACCAAAAATATTGTTTTTTCTTTCTAACTTATAATGTCTCGCGTAAGGAAAGCAGGACAATATATTTGTTTTTGCTGATTTTGGTAACATTTAACCTGTGACGTCACCAGAATGTACCTGCGTGCCAATCCGCCATGTTTGGTTACGATCACAGAGTACATTACGTTGAGTTTGCATTTGTTTACTTTCACTTTTTCTCAATTAACGAAATTGTGTTTTATTATTTATAAAAGTGAAAAGACACTAAATTGTGATGCCTCCTAAGTGTACTGTTTTGGGTTGTGGTGCGTCTAAAAGCCTGAATCGGCCAAATTTGTCGTTTCACAAGTGAGTAACCTAAAATTTATTTAAAATATTACAAAAGCATACAAATACATGAAATTATTGTAGTCTGTCATTAAATTGATATGAAATTGTACTGTTTAATCAATCCGCGGGTAATTTAGTTAGCTTAAACTGATATTTTGTGTTTTTGAACATTGTTTTTATTTCGTTTATAGTGATGTGCTAAAAGCTATAAAGAGTAATCGATATTTTTTTTTAATCGTAATTTTTTATAAATTAATCACGACTGACTTTGTTTTTTTTATGTCGAACCAAAGAGATATATATCTGTTCCTTACATTTTTAGAGAGTTCATTCAACAGAACACTTCGACGTTGTAAGATTAAGGGACGATGCAGTACCATCTCTGTATAAACAGGTAACCTTAATTTTATATGGGTCAGTACCAAATACTCGTAGTTATATAATATATAGACGTGAGTTCATTCCAAGTTGCGCTACAATTATTTAGGATGTTATATTGCAAATGTAAAATAAGTTTAGTATATATTGAACATGACCCGTGAACTTTAAGATGATGTTATTATAATTGATTTAGTACCTACGTTTTGAAATCCCCAATTTTGAACTCCTCAACTGACAGACCCATTATTTTTATTTTCAGCAGTTATCAACCTTTGCTGAATGTCCACCTTTAACAACAATAGAACTAAATGAGCCTTCGTGCAGTCAACAAAATCCTATTTTGGTAAGGCTAATTCTGGACTTGAATTTCAATCATAATTATTATTGCCCAACCGATCTAACGGTCAACTGATCATGAACTGACCCTTTATCCCCTTACAATAAAATTAAATTCATAAACTTGATCAATACAAAATTTGAATTTCAGGATCAAGCGCTCAAAGAAAAAGTTGCTGCCCAGAAGAGAAAAATAAAATGTCTCAATGAAACCGTCCGTAGGCAGAAAATTCAAATAGAGAGCTCCAAGGCAATCATTACGGAGCTTAAGGAAAATAATCTATTAAGTAATGATAATGCTATTGTTTTGGAACACTGTGCTTGACCTAAAGATTTTCTTATGAGGCAAATTTCCAAAGCCAAAGGTTTAGCTTTAGAGAGGCAGTATACTGACGAAGTTAGGAAATTTGCCTTGAGCCTACATTTTTTTTCCCCAAAAGCATATGATTTTGTCCGTACTACATTTAATTCGTGTTTACCACACCCACGTACTTTATGTAAAAGGTATCAAAATGTTGACACAGAACCTGGTTTTTGTGATGAGGCGTTTGATGCTTTAAAAGCCAAAGTAAAATGTAATAAAAGACAAATAGTGTGTGCCCTGATACTGGACAAAATGGCAATCAGGAAGTCTCTTTGTTGGGATCCTCGTTTACAAAAATATATAAATTCCAGGACTTCCGCCACTGAATTACTCAACAGTTGAGATTTCAAATTTTGTATTGATCACGTTTATGAATTTAATTTTATTGTAAGGGGATAAAGAGTCAGTTCAGGATCAGTTGACCGTTAGATCAAAAAATATTGTCATTAGATTCGTAGACAACAATAGTTTAGCAAATAAACATGATTTATACGTGGTTATCTAAAGAGTCCAATAAATGTTTTAAATATTGTTTGATTTTTTCGTTATATTTCCACATAGTGCATTCCAATTAGGTAACCTAAAAAAAAGGGGTCCTTGAACTCATAATTATGTACAACTTTTACTATGGACCAACCCTGAAATCGATAATTAAAGTCAGCTGACCCATAAGTTTTATCAAGTTTCGTGAACACAGATTTATGAATCAGCTGTTTTTTTTTCAGAGATTTCTGGAGTCCTTAATAAAAGATGTTCATAATGATTAGTTCAACGACCCTTACCAAGGTTTTCAGTTAATTCAATAATACCTTGTATATTTATGTTATCCTTGACATCATGTTTAGGGTTCGAAGCGTCCAAATGGAGTCCTATTGCTGTCACTCACGTGTCTGTCTGTCCGTTGTCTGTCACAATTTTTTATTCAAAGAACTTTTCAACTTCCCATTGATCTATGAACTTGAATTTAGGTGATAATGTTTAAAACGTATATTTTACTAAAAAGAAAATACCAATATATTGGTAAATCAAATTGTGTTTGATAATTCCCTCATTTTGTACGGATTTTTTTTTTGCATGGGAAATGGAACCCTAAATGTGTGAAGTCCAACACGCACTTGGCCGATTTTAGCAATTCAAATTTAAAAATAAGTATTAACAGTGCCTATGATGTGGCGTGGTGGTAGCTTAGGGTGAAATGTACAGGGTAGCCCGCGAAATTAAAATTTTCTCACGATTTTAATTCTAACACTTCCGTAAATACGTACTTGGACGGCCGCGAATCATATTTTGATCAACATACAACCTGATACTGACCAGGGGGTCTACTCTCTTTCTCTGAAACGAAACTTCGCAAACGAACGAAATTTAAACGAAGTTTCGTTACAGACCCTACTCTATTTTGCTTTCGGACACGCAGACGAAGTTCGGATCCATAAACAATCTTCGTGAACGATTATATTGAACAATATTGTGTGGGTCTTTTATGATGTCATTTAAAATAAGTTACGGTTTTTACTTAAACTTATAATTAACTAACTATTTTGCTTTATTTTGATATTTTACATTGATCATGTGCTATATTAAATATTTCTTGTAATATTCATGCAGAAAATATAAATATACAGACATCTGTTTTATTTTCTACGAAATTCACCGATACACTATAAAGCACCCTTTCACGGTTATTGCTAACCGATTAAATTGAAGACTACTATTTCATGCCAACGTTAGGTAGTAACTTTATGACAACCAAAATTATCTGTATAATCACACGAAATCTAATCATAACATGTCAACTTAGGATGTTTTGTTTGAATTCTCAAAAAAGTTTTCTGAAGTTTTTTTCTCAAGTATTGTGTTAATAAATCATGTTTTCAAGTGCTTTTTTACATACTTCGCAATCGCGATACACATTCCCGAGCAAATTGACACCCTTCTCAATTTTTTAGGGATCCAACCCGCGGGAGATTGAGGGGTGCCGAAGGAAATGTCTCGGCAAAGAGGCTGTGGGAAGAATTATGCAATATGCTCAATTCCATGGGTGGTTGCTCTAAAACAATTGGGTACGACTTTAGTTAATCTGCCGTGGAATTAAGGGATGAAATTTGGGGGAGAAGGGGGGGACTACCCCCTATGAAAGAAAAAGCGAGGAAACACCCCCTTTTTTTTAATGAATTTTTAAAAATCTTATTTTGAGGTTATGTTTTGTTAACTTTTTGGGTAAAACTTTCACTAAAAAATCTTCAAATCACAAAAGTTGCTTCTGCAACGTCTCCGTCGCTGCGGGAAGTGCAAACCTTTCGCCCTTCCGTAACAAAGGATAGGCACCCACGCTCACCTCCGCAGCTTCGGCTTGCTGGTCGCCCCTGGCGACCAGCCTCAGCCGCTACGGCTCGCACAGGTGCCTATGCTATGTTACAGCGGGCGGGGGTTGCTCTCCCTTCGCGCCTCCGGTGTTTATATACACTCTAGGGGTAGCAGCCAAAGGACTACGAGCAGTCGGGGTGCCCCGATTCGGATTTGTACAAAATACGACCTATTTTAACCATGAAGTAACCTAAACAAACAAAGGTCATAGATTACATATCTTTTTGCATTGTATTGCTGCAAAAAAAAAATGCGTTTCGTTTCACCTTTAGCAAATAACACAAGAGAAAAAAATAACTTTTAATTAATCAATAAATCAAAATTTTCGCAGTTTTTTGGGCCTAGTTGCCATAAATAAACCAAATATTATTATTATTAAAACACTAATCACTGAGAAATTATTATAATCAAATAAAACAACTAATTAAAATACGAATTTAAAAAAAACATAAAAATTTGCGCGTTGACTTATTATTTGCATTATCAAAACGCATTATTAAAACACCCTAAAATAGCAACACCTGCTGTCGAAATTACGTCAAATGTAATAAAATAGTGTGAAAGTGAGGTTATTTTATCAAAGTTTGATATTTTTTATCTCCGAAACCATTAATTTCCTCGCCTTGAAAACTGTATGCGGATGCTTCTAATAACCTTTCTGTGAAAAAAATATGGACTCCCAACTCCACGGCAGAGTATCTAAAGCTTAGCCAAAACAATATACAGACATGCGATTGCAGCAATTCGGGAAGGTTTGCTATTGTTTATTGAAGAGTTCCATTGTGTATCTCCGAAGTTCTTCATCAGATCTTCACCAAATTAAAATAGGACCACATGTGAAGCAACAGCTTTCAAATAAAAAAATCTTCAAAATCGGTTCACGTAGTAAAAAGTTATGAGGTAACACAAACAAAAAAAAAATTATAAAATACCTGTTCCGTTCCGTTCCTCTTCCTTTTTTTGAAGTGTTTTAAAAATACAACCGACATGAAAAAAAAAAATTTTTTTATTGTTGTACACCAGAAGTAAAACTAAATATTATAGTTATGGCCGAATGGATAAAACTAATGTAACTGTTTTTAAAATACCCTATGCTGATAAAATTTTCGATTTTCCTAAATAGATAAATTTCATAGATATATATTTGGATTTTGATACGGCTTCCCTTACAGAGAAGAGAAAGGGCTCACTCCCCGCCCTTCCTTGTGGATTTACGACAATTCCTGACATGGATAATCCCCCACCGTTTATTCGAAGTGAATTCCCATACTACAGCTCCTTGTTCCGACGTATAAGTTTAAGGAACAAGGAGGGGAAACAAGGTGAGATTAATATTGGGAATTCACGGTTAGTATAGTAGTACATAAACTAAATAAAATAAGTAATAGTAGTACACATACAGAATAACAACAAGGTATGAAGTTAATGAGACAAGAGGGATGCAAAGTGCATTATATAAGGTGGGTGCGTCACGCTTTATGCTTAGGAAGTCCAACATTGCAGTTACGTTAAATTATATGCTTAGCGCTCTAGGAACCCATTTAGTGACATGGAACAGTTGCCTCGTCATACGTGTACAGTTAGGGCTAATGCAACAGGACCACTATTTGGGCACTGTAGCTATTCTAAATGTACACGGCCCCTATGCTCTATATAAATGTCTTACACAACTCTAAGACAGAGAACTGCGAAGTCCACCTGCCGTTGAGGAAGACAAGTTTAGGTTTTAGGAGACTTTAACCGCGTACAAAATAATGTAAACAACCCAATTACGTTAGCTTACCCCTTTTCTAAGGTCACACAAAACTTGCACAAGCGTTTCGCGGGCTCAGTCTGTAGCAGAATTCATTGCGACATCCTTGGTGCATACCGAAGTGGTTCAATCGTCACTTCACATTTCCTTAAGCTCCCCAGTTCGTGGATATACGGTACAGCCTAGAGGCTGATGCCATCCAATTCTCGTGTTTCGCCAAATAGTGTCGATTCAGATATAGGCCTACAAAACGGCCGGGGGTTGGTTTTAACGAAACACGATTACCTAGCGTTCTTAGAACGATTAGTTTATGAAATCCCGTGAAGCCTAGGTGGTGACGCCTACCCCAGAGGAAATCTGTATTTACCAAGAATTACGCAGGCCTTCTGTGCTAGACCATAAATATAGGAAGCAGTAACTATCACCAGCATTTAGTTAATCCTACAATCCCACTTACGGGGTGGCCATTAAGCCTGAATATCAACTGCTCACCCTCCAGCTTCTCTATTGCCAAACGCCAGTGACAAATATCTGCCAGGGTGTGAATTTAAATATATATGGGCACATATTAAAATATGATAATATAGCAGTAACTATAAAATACGATAAAGTATAGAAATAGTCTCGCTACGCTAAGATAAATGTTTATAAATAAACTGAGGCTCGCACAAAACAGCCAAAACTCACCCATTCATTCTCCATCGCAGTCACCGAGATTCACACACGTACCTTTACACTCTACTTACGGATATCTAAACCCTAGTATAAACTAAACTCATAATATTCAAGTATAAACTAATACTCTTGCCTAATCTCTATGTTTATAAATAAACTGATGCTCGCATAAAACAGCCAAAACTCACCCATTCATTCTCCATCGCGCAGTCACCGAGATTCACACACGTATCTTTTACTTACGGATATTTAAACTCTAGTATACTCTACACTCATAATATTCAAGTATAAACTAATACTCTTGCCTAATCTCTTCAGAGACGTAACCACACACACTTTAAATACTAATTAAATTAACTGGACTAGTCCATTTATATTTAACTTAATAACAACACTCGTACTTCTAAAACTACAACTGGACATAGGCCTTCTTCCTAACTCCTCGACCACGACCTACGCCATCTCAAGTCTCAAGCCCGTCTCCCTCGACCGCCTCCACTGACTACCTACAGCAACGTCATCCCTGCCCTTCGTTTTTCGAAAACTCCGCCTACGTCGCCCTTTAGCCACCTATCTCAGCCTCTCAAACTCCCAAGTGTTATATTTTTGGGTTTGGTCCAGCCCACATTGCGAATGCTCAGTTTTTTTCCAATATTCCCACAGTTTTTTTCTGAATAGCCCTTATGTTAGTTTTTGTAATAAATCTTAATGGTTTTCGGACTCAAAACTTTCTATCCCAACTTCTTAGAATTTGTAAAGATATCGTTTCTCAGCGACCCTTCAGACATATGTTTGCAGTAAAACACAATATTTTATTATAGGCACTTTCCAAGACTCTCAAATGTTTTAGTATTTTGCATGAATAGAGTATCCTTTTTTTTTCTGTTAATTAGGGTCCTTTAATGTGTTTCCAAAAAGGGTCGACAGCCATTGAAAGAAATGTTGTTTTGTGCCATTATCCCTAGATGTTATTTTAAACGAATAGATATTTCATTTTTAATTGCGCAATTGTGTTTCTATAAAAGCTCGGCCATATGCCCAAGGCGTTAGTTTTGAAATAAATATAATTTTTATGAAATTAATTAAATAGGATTAAGGGTGGACGGTCACATTCCTCCCTCTGAAAATCAGACGCGTGACGCAGTACAGCGGATGAGCTTTCACAACAGGGTGATGTCCGACTTTCCATGAGAATTATCATAAGAAAATAATTTACATAACCCATCTGGTATGTTACAAGAATCTGATTTACTATTCTGATTGAGACATAAATCCAATCAGATATAACGTCTGGTATAGCTTCGTAATGTTTCAAATACACTTCTTCAAGTGATACACAATTGCTCGTCCTATTTCAACCTTAGTTCCTTATAACACTCTTGGCACGCGTAAATAATTAACTTTACTGTGAGTCTGTGCATGCTTTTAATTTAGTATTGGTCACCAGAATCTCATCTTACATTCAGTTTCATATCCACGTAAGTGTTAAAAGAAAAACCTATTACAATACCCAGTTGGTATGTTAAATGAATCTGATTATGTCCTTTCCAGTTGGAACACAATTCCAATAAGGCTCAATAGCCGCCATGTTTAAGTTGCAAGGGTTCCAAAGACCTGTTCATTTATAATATAGTTTTATAAAACAGAGTCTTATCTAGCCTTCAATGGATACATAACAGCTGCATTTGACCTATTTTCTTTAGAAATACTCTCGATGTATTTGAATTACAGGATTCCTGTGCATGCTTATACTTTAATTGTACATACCAGGGTCTCTTCTAAGAATATTTGTGCTACCAGGCCACACTACCTACGGTGCTGTCTCGTTGCAAGCTCAGCCTACCGCAGTCGCCGCTGGACAGAAGCCTTTCCTCATTCACCTCAACGCCAATCAGCAGTTGAATTCGGCTTCAGGAGTAACTGAAATAGTTCGCACACGAGCATATTAGATAACATTCCACTTTTACGCCTCCCTCTAATTCTAAGAGGATAAAGCAGTCTGGAAAATCAAGTCTGGTTGTAAAGTCAAATTATACTGGTCCTATGAGAAAAGATCAGTTTTACAATCCAATAAGGCTTGAAAGATCATATTAGACTGGATTTATAGTACCAGATCAGTTTCGCAATCCACCAATGTTTAGAAATAAATACCAAACTAACTCAATGAGAACAAATCAGTTTGCAGACTGAATACGCAAAACCAAATCAGTTTGCAGACTGAATCTGCAAAACCAAATCAGTTTTGCAATTGGGCAACATTTGGTAAGTATATTAAACTGATCTTACGAGAACATATCCGCTTGACAATGAAACAAGCTTTAAAAGGTTATATCAAACTAATTTCACTATGGCAAATCAGTTTTTCAATCCAACAATGTATGTAAAACATAACAAACTGATCCTTCGTCAGTTTGGCAGACTAACAGAGTCTGAAAAGCTATACATATTAGAATCTGTAGACACACAAGATGTTCTAAAATAAATAATTATTCTCCTTATACTCATTGGCAAGTCAGTACATTGGCCCTCCCTCGGACTGTAAAATAGTTGACACAATAACTCTTTGGCATATTAATTTTTCAAGTGATAGCTCGCCATAGCCATAAACGTTGATGTAAAATGGCATATAACAAGGATCACAGCGCGTATTAACAGTTTGAGTTAGATAAAAGTGAAACTTAGCTTCGCAACAGGAATCACGCTGCAGCATCTGCTGGAATCCATTGTTGTGAATCCAGCTAACTAGATGAACTATGGACCAAGCGCCACGCACAAACCGTAGTTTTATATAACGCGTAGTTCCAGCAACGTGAAGTCTTAAATATCCTGGAATTTGAAATAAGGCCACACGAGTATCCATTCAAATATATCACAACAAACACTGCCGCATTGGCAAGATTAATTTTAACTTACTATGATAATTATTAGTGTACCTACAACTACTTTCTGGGTAAATTACAATTAATTTTGATCACGTAGATACGTGTCATTACGTAGATAATTTGTACGTTTGTTATACCTTACATAGGTACTAACGATTTGAAGTTCAGTCCTATAAGTGAGGATGTGTTCTACATTAATTTCCACGAAACCACATTTCACTATCACAACCTTGCAGACTTAAAACTCGTATTTGCAGGGAGTCGAACCCATGATGAACGTTAGATCAGTAAAACTGAAACTATTACCTATTTAAAACTTCCTCCTTGCAATGGTAGGGGAATCGAACCCATTATTATTAGCACAAAAACTCACGCACACAGTCATAAAACTATTACCTACTTCTTTGCCTCGCACATGTGCAATTTGAAAGTTATTCCATGGGGACACATTCCTGGAATAAAAGTATTATAACTGCCTTTCCAAAGTCCAGTCTACACCTAAACCCAAATTCATCAAAACTGGATCAGTAATTTATTCGTGAAAATGTAATAACCCAACTGCGTTACTTTCACGTTTATAACATTAATATTGTGAATGTGCATTGTGTGCAATGTGCTTGTGAGGATCGAACTCACTCAACATCATTAAAACTATGAAAATATTACTTAACCATAAATACTCATGCATCATTCAAACCCAAAAACCATGACAAAGGAATCTACATACTCGTAAACAGGTACATCAGCTAGGAACCGAAACCAAAAGCTGTGTTAATGAAATTAAATTATATTTTCAGATAAATTTAACATGCGAGAATCGAACTCGCTTAATGTATTTGGTTAATCTAACCACTATCAACAGTTTATTATCAAATGATTATAACCGTCGTAACTCTTTTCGTTTCTACAATTTATACAAGTACTAGCTGCGCCTCACGGTTTCACCCGCCTAATCCGGAATAAAAGGTAGCCTATATGCTATTCCAGGCTATAAACTATCTACATACCAAATTTCACCCAAATCGGTCCAGCCGTTTGAGCGTGAAGAAGTAACAAACTTACACACTCACAAACCTTCACATTTATAATATTAGTAAGACCCAGGCTATAATCTATCTACATACTATATTTCATCCAAATCGGTCCAGCCGTTTGAGCGCGAAGAAGTAACAAACATACACACACAAACTTTCACATTTATGATTTTAGAAGGAAAGCTATCTACATACAAAATTTCATCCAAATCGGTCCAGCCGTTTGAGCGCGAAGAAGCAACAAACACACACTCACAAACCTTCGGTTTTAGTATATTAGTGTGATTATAACCGTTGTATCTCCTTTCGTTTCTACAATTTATACAACTATAATGTTACGTTGTGTTATTACTGTAATGAACATAACACATAAGAGATTTTAGCCATTGTAACTCTTATCGTCCCACACTATTTATAAAACCTTAAAATTACGTTGTGTTATAGTTCTAGTAACCACAAACTACCTCTACACTTATATAGTTCAGCCGTTGTAACTCCATTTGTCTCTGACAAATCTATGATCTATTAATAACGTTGTGTTATCTTTTTAATAACCACTAGATGTAAAATAGCCTAGACCGTCGTACTCGCTTCGTCTCTATCAGTTTATAGAACTTTTAATTACGTTGTGTTATCTTTAGAGTAACCAATAGACGAAAGATCGTCTAACCGTCGCACTCGTTTCGTCTCTATCAGTTTATAGAACTTTTAATTACGTTGTGCTGTCTTTATAGTAACCCATAGATGGAAGATCGTCTAACCGTCGCACTCGTTTCGTCTCTATTAGTTTATAGAACTTTTAATTACGTTGTGTTGTCTTTATAGTAACCAATAAATGGAAGATCATCTAACCGTCGCACTCGTTTCGCCTCTATCAGTTTATAGAACTTTTAATTACGTTGTGTTGTCTTTATAGTAACCCATACATGTTCTTTCTCGTTGCATTGAAGTGAATCAATACATTTAATGACGAGAAATCCTGGTCACGCGCATCAAATGTAACTGTTTTTAAAATACCCTATGCTGATAAAATTTTCGATTTTCCTAAATAGATAAATTTCATAGATATATATTTGGATTTTGATACGGCTTCCCTTACAGAGAAGAGAAAGGGCTCACTCCCCGCCCTTCCTTGTGGATTTACGACAATTCCTGACATGGATAATCCCCCACCGTTTATTCGAAGTGAATTCCCATACTACAGCTCCTTGTTCCGACGTATAAGTTTAAGGAACAAGGAGGGGAAACAAGGTGAGATTAATATTGGGAATTCACGGTTAGTATAGTAGTACATAAACTAAATAAAATAAGTAATAGTAGTACACATACAGAATAACAACAAGGTATGAAGTTAATGAGACAAGAGGGATGCAAAGTGCATTATATAAGGTGGGTGCGTCACGCTTTATGCTTAGGAAGTCCAACATTGCAGTTACGTTAAATTATATGCTTAGCGCTCTAGGAACCCATTTAGTGACATGGAACAGTTGCCTCGTCATACGTGTACAGTTAGGGCTAATGCAACAGGACCACTATTTGGGCACTGTAGCTATTCTAAATGTACACGGCCCCTATGCTCTATATAAATGTCTTACACAACTCTAAGACAGAGAACTGCGAAGTCCACCTGCCGTTGAGGAAGACAAGTTTAGGTTTTAGGAGACTTTAACCGCGTACAAAATAATGTAAACAACCCAATTACGTTAGCTTACCCCTTTTCTAAGGTCACACAAAACTTGCACAAGCGTTTCGCGGGCTCAGTCTGTAGCAGAATTCATTGCGACATCCTTGGTGCATACCGAAGTGGTTCAATCGTCACTCCACATTTCCTTAAGCTCCCCAGTTCGTGGATATACGGTACAGCCTAGAGGCTGATGCCATCCAATTCTCGTGTTTCGCCAAATAGTGTCGATTCAGATATAGGCCTACAAAACGGCCGGGGGTTGGTTTTAACGAAACACGATTACCTAGCGTTCTTAGAACGATTAGTTTATGAAATCCCGTGAAGCCTAGGTGGTGACGCCTACCCCAGAGGAAATCTGTATTTACCAAGAATTACGCAGGCCTTCTGTGCTAGACCATAAATATAGGAAGCAGTAACTATCACCAGCATTTAGTTAATCCTACAATCCCACTTACGGGGTGGCCATTAAGCCTGAATATCAACTGCTCACCCTCCAGCTTCTCTATTGCCAAACGCCAGTGACAAATATCTGCCAGGGTGTGAATTTAAATATATATGGGCACATATTAAAATATGATAATATAGCAGTAACTATAAAATACGATAAAGTATAGAAATAGTCTCGCTACGCTAAGATAAATGTTTATAAATAAACTGAGGCTCGCACAAAACAGCCAAAACTCACCCATTCATTCTCCATCGCAGTCACCGAGATTCACACACGTACCTTTACACTCTACTTACGGATATCTAAACCCTAGTATAAACTAAACTCATAATATTCAAGTATAAACTAATACTCTTGCCTAATCTCTATGTTTATAAATAAACTGATGCTCGCATAAAACAGCCAAAACTCACCCATTCATTCTCCATCGCGCAGTCACCGAGATTCACACACGTATCTTTTACTTACGGATATTTAAACTCTAGTATACTCTACACTCATAATATTCAAGTATAAACTAATACTCTTGCCTAATCTCTTCAGAGACGTAACCACACACACTTTAAATACTAATTAAATTAACTGGACTAGTCCATTTATATTTAACTTAATAACAACACTCGTACTTCTAAAACTACAACTGGACATAGGCCTTCTTCCTAACTCCTCGACCACGACCTACGCCATCTCAAGTCTCAAGCCCGTCTCCCTCGACCGCCTCCACTGACTACCTACAGCAACGTCATCCCTGCCCTTCGTTTTTCGAAAACTCCGCCTACGTCGCCCTTTAGCCACCTATCTCAGCCTCTCAAACTCCCAAGTGTTATATTTTTGGGTTTGGTCCAGCCCACATTGCGAATGCTCAGTTTTTTTCCAATATTCCCACAGTTTTTTTCTGAATAGCCCTTATGTTAGTTTTTGTAATAAATCTTAATGGTTTTCGGACTCAAAACTTTCTATCCCAACTTCTTAGAATTTGTAAAGATATCGTTTCTCAGCGACCCTTCAGACATATGTTTGCAGTAAAACACAATATTTTATTATAGGCACTTTCCAAGACTCTCAAATGTTTTAGTATTTTGCATGAATAGAGTATCCTTTTTTTTTCTGTTAATTAGGGTCCTTTAATGTGTTTCCAAAAAGGGTCGACAGCCATTGAAAGAAATGTTGTTTTGTGCCATTATCCCTAGATGTTATTTTAAACGAATAGATATTTCATTTTTAATTGCGCAATTGTGTTTCTATAAAAACTCGGCCATATGCCCAAGGCGTTAGTTTTGAAATAAATATAATTTTTATGAAATTAATTAAATAGGATTAAGGGTGGACGGTCACATTCCTCCCTCTGAAAATCAGACGCGTGACGCAGTACAGCGGATGAGCTTTCACAACAGGGTGATGTCCGACTTTCCATGAGAATTATCATAAGAAAATAATTTACATAACCCATCTGGTATGTTACAAGAATCTGATTTACTATTCTGATTGAGACATAAATCCAATCAGATATAACGTCTGGTATAGCTTCGTAATGTTTCAAATACACTTCTTCAAGTGATACACAATTGCTCGTCCTATTTCAACCTTAGTTCCTTATAACACTCTTGGCACGCGTAAATAATTAACTTTACTGTGAGTCTGTGCATGCTTTTAATTTAGTATTGGTCACCAGAATCTCATCTTACATTCAGTTTCATATCCACGTAAGTGTTAAAAGAAAAACCTATTACAATACCCAGTTGGTATGTTAAATGAATCTGATTATGTCCTTTCCAGTTGGAACACAATTCCAATAAGGCTCAATAGCCGCCATGTTTAAGTTGCAAGGGTTCCAAAGACCTGTTCATTTATAATATAGTTTTATAAAACAGAGTCTTATCTAGCCTTCAATGGATACATAACAGCTGCATTTGACCTATTTTCTTTAGAAATACTCTCGATGTATTTGAATTACAGGATTCCTGTGCATGCTTATACTTTAATTGTACATACCAGGGTCTCTTCTAAGAATATTTGTGCTACCAGGCCACACTACCTACGGTGCTGTCTCGTTGCAAGCTCAGCCTACCGCAGTCGCCGCTGGACAGAAGCCTTTCCTCATTCACCTCAACGCCAATCAGCAGTTGAATTCGGCTTCAGGAGTAACTGAAATAGTTCGCACACGAGCATATTAGATAACATTCCACTTTTACGCCTCCCTCTAATTCTAAGAGGATAAAGCAGTCTGGAAAATCAAGTCTGGTTGTAAAGTCAAATTATACTGGTCCTATGAGAAAAGATCAGTTTTACAATCCAATAAGGCTTGAAAGATCATATTAGACTGGATTTATAGTACCAGATCAGTTTCGCAATCCACCAATGTTTAGAAATAAATACCAAACTAACTCAATGAGAACAAATCAGTTTGCAGACTGAATACGCAAAACCAAATCAGTTTGCAGACTGAATCTGCAAAACCAAATCAGTTTTGCAATTGGGCAACATTTGGTAAGTATATTAAACTGATCTTACGAGAACATATCCGCTTGACAATGAAACAAGCTTTAAAAGGTTATATCAAACTAATTTCACTATGGCAAATCAGTTTTTCAATCCAACAATGTATGTAAAACATAACAAACTGATCCTTCGTCAGTTTGGCAGACTAACAGAGTCTGAAAAGCTATACATATTAGAATCTGTAGACACACAAGATGTTCTAAAATAAATAATTATTCTCCTTATACTCATTGGCAAGTCAGTACATTGGCCCTCCCTCGGACTGTAAAATAGTTGACACAATAACTCTTTGGCATATTAATTTTTCAAGTGATAGCTCGCCATAGCCATAAACGTTGATGTAAAATGGCATATAACAAGGATCACAGCGCGTATTAACAGTTTGAGTTAGATAAAAGTGAAACTTAGCTTCGCAACAGGAATCACGCTGCAGCATCTGCTGGAATCCATTGTTGTGAATCCAGCTAACTAGATGAACTATGGACCAAGCGCCACGCACAAACCGTAGTTTTATATAACGCGTAGTTCCAGCAACGTGAAGTCTTAAATATCCTGGAATTTGAAATAAGGCCACACGAGTATCCATTCAAATATATCACAACAAACACTGCCGCATTGGCAAGATTAATTTTAACTTACTATGATAATTATTAGTGTACCTACAACTACTTTCTGGGTAAATTACAATTAATTTTGATCACGTAGATACGTGTCATTACGTAGATAATTTGTACGTTTGTTATACCTTACATAGGTACTAACGATTTGAAGTTCAGTCCTATAAGTGAGGATGTGTTCTACATTAATTTCCACGAAACCACATTTCACTATCACAACCTTGCAGACTTAAAACTCGTATTTGCAGGGAGTCGAACCCATGATGAACGTTAGATCAGTAAAACTGAAACTATTACCTATTTAAAACTTCCTCCTTGCAATGGTAGGGGAATCGAACCCATTATTATTAGCACAAAAACTCACGCACACAGTCATAAAACTATTACCTACTTCTTTGCCTCGCACATGTGCAATTTGAAAGTTATTCCATGGGGACACATTCCTGGAATAAAAGTATTATAACTGCCTTTCCAAAGTCCAGTCTACACCTAAACCCAAATTCATCAAAACTGGATCAGTAATTTATTCGTGAAAATGTAATAACCCAACTGCGTTACTTTCACGTTTATAACATTAATATTGTGAATGTGCATTGTGTGCAATGTGCTTGTGAGGATCGAACTCACTCAACATCATTAAAACTATGAAAATATTACTTAACCATAAATACTCATGCATCATTCAAACCCAAAAACCATGACAAAGGAATCTACATACTCGTAAACAGGTACATCAGCTAGGAACCGAAACCAAAAGCTGTGTTAATGAAATTAAATTATATTTTCAGATAAATTTAACATGCGAGAATCGAACTCGCTTAATGTATTTGGTTAATCTAACCACTATCAACAGTTTATTATCAAATGATTATAACCGTCGTAACTCTTTTCGTTTCTACAATTTATACAAGTACTAGCTGCGCCTCACGGTTTCACCCGCCTAATCCGGAATAAAAGGTAGCCTATATGCTATTCCAGGCTATAAACTATCTACATACCAAATTTCACCCAAATCGGTCCAGCCGTTTGAGCGTGAAGAAGTAACAAACTTACACACTCACAAACCTTCACATTTATAATATTAGTAAGACCCAGGCTATAATCTATCTACATACTATATTTCATCCAAATCGGTCCAGCCGTTTGAGCGCGAAGAAGTAACAAACATACACACACAAACTTTCACATTTATGATTTTAGAAGGAAAGCTATCTACATACAAAATTTCATCCAAATCGGTCCAGCCGTTTGAGCGCGAAGAAGCAACAAACACACACTCACAAACCTTCGGTTTTAGTATATTAGTGTGATTATAACCGTTGTATCTCCTTTCGTTTCTACAATTTATACAACTATAATGTTACGTTGTGTTATTACTGTAATGAACATAACACATAAGAGATTTTAGCCATTGTAACTCTTATCGTCCCACACTATTTATAAAACCTTAAAATTACGTTGTGTTATAGTTCTAGTAACCACAAACTACCTCTACACTTATATAGTTCAGCCGTTGTAACTCCATTTGTCTCTGACAAATCTATGATCTATTAATAACGTTGTGTTATCTTTTTAATAACCACTAGATGTAAAATAGCCTAGACCGTCGTACTCGCTTCGTCTCTATCAGTTTATAGAACTTTTAATTACGTTGTGTTATCTTTAGAGTAACCAATAGACGAAAGATCGTCTAACCGTCGCACTCGTTTCGTCTCTATCAGTTTATAGAACTTTTAATTACGTTGTGCTGTCTTTATAGTAACCCATAGATGGAAGATCGTCTAACCGTCGCACTCGTTTCGTCTCTATTAGTTTATAGAACTTTTAATTACGTTGTGTTGTCTTTATAGTAACCAATAAATGGAAGATCATCTAACCGTCGCACTCGTTTCGCCTCTATCAGTTTATAGAACTTTTAATTACGTTGTGTTGTCTTTATAGTAACCCATACATGTTCTTTCTCGTTGCATTGAAGTGAATCAATACATTTAATGACGAGAAATCCTGGTCACGCGCATCAAATGTAACTGTTTTTAAAATACCCTATGCTGATAAAATTTTCGATTTTCCTAAATAGATAAATTTCATAGATATATATTTGGATTTTGATACGGCTTCCCTTACAGAGAAGAGAAAGGGCTCACTCCCCGCCCTTCCTTGTGGATTTACGACAATTCCTGACATGGATAATCCCCCACCGTTTATTCGAAGTGAATTCCCATACTACAGCTCCTTGTTCCGACGTATAAGTTTAAGGAACAAGGAGGGGAAACAAGGTGAGATTAATATTGGGAATTCACGGTTAGTATAGTAGTACATAAACTAAATAAAATAAGTAATAGTAGTACACATACAGAATAACAACAAGGTATGAAGTTAATGAGACAAGAGGGATGCAAAGTGCATTATATAAGGTGGGTGCGTCACGCTTTATGCTTAGGAAGTCCAACATTGCAGTTACGTTAAATTATATGCTTAGCGCTCTAGGAACCCATTTAGTGACATGGAACAGTTGCCTCGTCATACGTGTACAGTTAGGGCTAATGCAACAGGACCACTATTTGGGCACTGTAGCTATTCTAAATGTACACGGCCCCTATGCTCTATATAAATGTCTTACACAACTCTAAGACAGAGAACTGCGAAGTCCACCTGCCGTTGAGGAAGACAAGTTTAGGTTTTAGGAGACTTTAACCGCGTACAAAATAATGTAAACAACCCAATTACGTTAGCTTACCCCTTTTCTAAGGTCACACAAAACTTGCACAAGCGTTTCGCGGGCTCAGTCTGTAGCAGAATTCATTGCGACATCCTTGGTGCATACCGAAGTGGTTCAATCGTCACTCCACATTTCCTTAAGCTCCCCAGTTCGTGGATATACGGTACAGCCTAGAGGCTGATGCCATCCAATTCTCGTGTTTCGCCAAATAGTGTCGATTCAGATATAGGCCTACAAAACGGCCGGGGGTTGGTTTTAACGAAACACGATTACCTAGCGTTCTTAGAACGATTAGTTTATGAAATCCCGTGAAGCCTAGGTGGTGACGCCTACCCCAGAGGAAATCTGTATTTACCAAGAATTACGCAGGCCTTCTGTGCTAGACCATAAATATAGGAAGCAGTAACTATCACCAGCATTTAGTTAATCCTACAATCCCACTTACGGGGTGGCCATTAAGCCTGAATATCAACTGCTCACCCTCCAGCTTCTCTATTGCCAAACGCCAGTGACAAATATCTGCCAGGGTGTGAATTTAAATATATATGGGCACATATTAAAATATGATAATATAGCAGTAACTATAAAATACGATAAAGTATAGAAATAGTCTCGCTACGCTAAGATAAATGTTTATAAATAAACTGAGGCTCGCACAAAACAGCCAAAACTCACCCATTCATTCTCCATCGCAGTCACCGAGATTCACACACGTACCTTTACACTCTACTTACGGATATCTAAACCCTAGTATAAACTAAACTCATAATATTCAAGTATAAACTAATACTCTTGCCTAATCTCTATGTTTATAAATAAACTGATGCTCGCATAAAACAGCCAAAACTCACCCATTCATTCTCCATCGCGCAGTCACCGAGATTCACACACGTATCTTTTACTTACGGATATTTAAACTCTAGTATACTCTACACTCATAATATTCAAGTATAAACTAATACTCTTGCCTAATCTCTTCAGAGACGTAACCACACACACTTTAAATACTAATTAAATTAACTGGACTAGTCCATTTATATTTAACTTAATAACAACACTCGTACTTCTAAAACTACAACTGGACATAGGCCTTCTTCCTAACTCCTCGACCACGACCTACGCCATCTCAAGTCTCAAGCCCGTCTCCCTCGACCGCCTCCACTGACTACCTACAGCAACGTCATCCCTGCCCTTCGTTTTTCGAAAACTCCGCCTACGTCGCCCTTTAGCCACCTATCTCAGCCTCTCAAACTCCCAAGTGTTATATTTTTGGGTTTGGTCCAGCCCACATTGCGAATGCTCAGTTTTTTTCCAATATTCCCACAGTTTTTTTCTGAATAGCCCTTATGTTAGTTTTTGTAATAAATCTTAATGGTTTTCGGACTCAAAACTTTCTATCCCAACTTCTTAGAATTTGTAAAGATATCGTTTCTCAGCGACCCTTCAGACATATGTTTGCAGTAAAACACAATATTTTATTATAGGCACTTTCCAAGACTCTCAAATGTTTTAGTATTTTGCATGAATAGAGTATCCTTTTTTTTTCTGTTAATTAGGGTCCTTTAATGTGTTTCCAAAAAGGGTCGACAGCCATTGAAAGAAATGTTGTTTTGTGCCATTATCCCTAGATGTTATTTTAAACGAATAGATATTTCATTTTTAATTGCGCAATTGTGTTTCTATAAAAACTCGGCCATATGCCCAAGGCGTTAGTTTTGAAATAAATATAATTTTTATGAAATTAATTAAATAGGATTAAGGGTGGACGGTCACACTAATAACATGGTATTTGAAAATTTGGAGACAACCAAAACGTCATCTGTGTATACATATTTTTTGTTTATGTTGATTTTCTCAAAAAGTGCTACATCAATTTCGGTAAAATTTATATGGGACCACCTCTGCAATATGAACTACCATAAAAAATAAGAATCATCAAAATCTATTCACAAATGGCGGAGATATCGCGTAACAGACATACAAAAAATATAAAAAAATAACATACAGACGAATTGAGAACCTCTTCTTTTTTGAAGTCGGTTAAAAGTAGGAGTATAAACAAACAACATTTCCACGTTGTAAACACCGCCGCCCCACGTGGTTTTCTGCTCAAAGCGTCTGCGCCAAACAAGCGAAGACCTGCGAAGTCAGCTCGTACACGACGTGAGATACTAGGAGCCCATAAACATTACGAGCTTGAATTGAGAACTTTCAGCAGTCCAATCGTAACAACTACTGCTGTAGCGTGATGCCTAACTCGTCTCTGGCCTCATGAGCTTAAGATTGAAAATCGGATCTATGGTTTAGCGTATTGATTTATTCAACGCGCAGTCTCAATCATAGTTACTCGTGATAAAATGAAGTTTGCGACATTTTTAGCTAATTTCTTATAAATTATGACAGAAATGTACGAAATATCACATAGAAAACATGCGTTATGAATTAGTGAACCCTTTTCTGTAAAAAAATATTGGGTCACAACTTTATTACGACTATGTTTGGAATGTTTTTATGAAGCGGCAGTCCAAAATGGCGCTTTTTAAATACAATTTATTTTATTTTCTTTTATAACTAGCAAAATATGACAGAAGCGGTATGCTAGGTGACAAAAAGTCTAGACGTAATTTAACACTAGATGGCTTTTACAAGTTTCCTTCCACCATATGTGTTTCCTTCTTTTGAAATTTTTCATTGAAAGCGGCTGAAAGAAAATTAACGTAGTTGATGATTGCGGCCAACTTCATACCAACTGAATGAATTTAAATCAATTTTTTTACAAATCCGACAGGTTCACTATCATTTAGTGAAGAGGTCCATTGTCTATCTCGGAAGTTCTTCAGATTTTCACCAAATTTAAAAAGCCTGGAAAATACACCCTTTCAAACAAAAAAAATTTTCTCGGTCCTGGCGTCTTCGAGTAATCGGGAACATACAAAAAAAATAAAAGAATCGTTCGTCGGATTCTTTTATTTATTTTCACAAAGTTTCTTAAAAAGCGAACTACAAAAAAAAAAGTCGTGAAGAATGAGGTAGGTAATTCACTAATAGTTTAGATGGATATTGTACTTTAAATTATTTAAAAAAAAACTGTTTTCGTGAGTACAAAAAAGCAGAATTGTCAAAAATTATTGCGTTGACCTGAGGATTTCCGCAACCATCACTCCTTATCGGGCTACCGCGTTGGCATACCCTCATCGGATAAGCAAACGTAAACACAGTTAAATCGAGAACATATTTCTTCCGAATCAATACAATTATTCAACGATTTATTTACCTTCAGCATTACTGTCGGAAGTAAATTATTTGATGATTCATCAAGAGTCCTTCTGATGACCTTGATAAGTACGTTGGCCACTTTTCTGCTGTAGTAGCGACATCTCACTCACTGCGTTTCTCACCATTTCATTGCCGATAGGAGTTGAAAATATAATTTTGGTAAACTTTATCATCATAATCAGCAGCCTTGTTCCATCCACTACTGAGTACGAGTATAGGCCGGCGTCCTGCCTTATGAGTATACCTGGAAACATAGGTACTTACGGTATGTGTCACATTATGAGGCACTGCGAAAATCATATCATTCTGTATTCTCTGAAGGGTTGGGCAGTAGTGCTTAGTACATACAGTTCATTGATATAGTAATCACTTTTTAACTATTGTACCTGAATGTTTCCACAACTTGAACACAAAATGATCGCTAGTGGTTATCGTCCGATCAGCACCAGGCCTGAGAGTCGACGGCGCGTAGTGTTCCACGCGCTTTTCAAAGAGACGTCAGCAATACTTGACAGCGCTTGTCAGGCTGATGCCTGCCTGGGGTCGTGGATAAATAGAGTTACCACGGCCCATGGCAGTCAGGCAACTGAAGGAACAGGAGTGGGTTTTTTAGTCAGTAAAAGTCTGACACGCCCTCCCGCTCCACCCAGAGCGGGAGAAGTCATTGGATGATTTTCCATTCACACAAAAAAGAAGTTATGCCGCTCCATTATGCCATTAACCCTTTTTTTTGTAACAGATTATATTTTTTATATAATATTAAATTGGAAGTACGACTGGGGTGACTACAGAGATGACGACTAATAGAGGAGTATGGAAGAAAAATACATGTTGCGCCAACCCCAAACCAAATTGGGATAAGGGCAGGAGAATGATGATTAATTGGAAGTATGCGCATGATTATGTTACGTTTACGACAACTATAAAAAGAGTTTATAGTGCGATTCTTTCCTCCAGGCAAATTATTGTCAGCTGACGTCTTGGCGAACTTCACACAGATGCATTGTTCCCATGAAAATCGCAGTGGCGTGCCATGTGCTTGAGAGACAGTATTGATCAGCTATCCCGTTAAATATTTTAGCACTACTAGGCTCTCATAATAAAACGACAGGTTTTTAGGAATGGAAACCGCGCAGTTTTTCATTTGTTTACTAACTACAACTTTTATGACATCTTTCTTATAATTATGTAAAAAAAAAAATACTTTAATTCAGACTTGAATTCTTATGACAAATGTTCTTGGTAATTAATAAGTAATTGTATTTTTATGGATGAGAATTCTACATATTCAGTCGTCTATTAAACATGTTAATTTATATAGGCACAAAATTATTTCAACATAAATATGGTATTTGAAGGACTCATCACTAGTACGCAAGTGGCGTTAGACAATTAATTACTGCTTAACTAAATAGGAAAAAAAGCGTGAAAATCCCTTTCAATAAATCATTGAAGTAAAAACTTCTCTAGGCGAGTTGAGCAGTTTTGAGATGGGAAAATACAATTGAACTCGCGCACCACAGACACCGCTACGCGATTTGCTACGAGAAGCGTAGCGTTGTAGCACTTGTAGCAGATCGCGAGGTGCGTTGGGCATTTTTGTTCAAGCTTTATGTTTTCACTTCTGGCAGATCTCCCGGCGTGCCAGGTTTTCTTTTTGTCTCTTTCATTACTGAATAGACGGCAAATGTTTGTTGCAGATTTGTAAATATTGTGTTGGAAAAATACATATTTTTAAAGGTGTAGAGTACCACCAACCTGCATGCACTGCGGCAGTTCATCAGCGGGGATGGATAGCAGTCGGTGAGTACACGCAAAGCACTCCCATACTGCAGACCAGTCCTGCTGGCAGCTTGACGAGGAGTCGTTGATGGTTTAGGTAGCCCTTCTACCCGCTTAACTGTCATCTGACAAAATAAACAGAATTTAGGTAACTCTGAAATAGACAGTTGGTACTCGTAATGGTCCGTAAAGACTCTAGGACAGGCCTTTGTGTTACCACAAAAGCCATCTTTAAAGACAAGACAAGACAATCTTTAAACCAGTGACAGTAAATATTAGTAACTAAGACATGTTTTTTGTAAGATTGGTCAATAAAGGCTATTATTATTATAATAATGGAACGTCAGTTAGATTATTAAAAAATATTTAAAACGATTTCTTTTTCATATTACACGAAAACCAAAAATGAAGACAATTCAGTGCGTTGTCAAATCTACTTAAATAATGTACCACTTTTTACACAACAAGCCCCCACTCTTGAATATCGAGATGTCAGCAAAAATTGATGAAATCCGCCAGGACCGATGCTTGTCTGGGTCGCGGACAAATTTAAAAGAGAGTTACCGCGGCCCCGGCACAAGCAACTGAAGGAACTGGGGTGGGTTTTAGTCAATAAGAGTCTGACACGCCCTCCCGCTCCACCCAGAGTGGAAGAAGTTAATGGGTGAGTTCCCACCCCAAAAAGAAAAAAAATGGTGTGCACATAACAATTAAAATCTTTATTGTCTGCTAATTGGGCGTGCAGCGGGTTAGTACTAGATGAAAAAAGGTAGCCATGTTGCGTGCAGATACATAGTTAAATACATATTATTTAAAAAAAAAGCAGTTCGTCTGTTTAGGAGCTACGATGCCACCGACATGAACACACACGTGAAACACAAAACCAAAGTTTTTTCTGGAGCATTGTCGCATAAACTTTTTTGTATTGGCGTTAATGTCGGCAACACAGTTTACAACTAATGCAGCCATTATTGTACAGTTTTATTATAATTCGTGTTATTTTAGTTACAATAAAATATTATTATTATTACATTAAGTTTGTTCGCTCAGTTAAAAATTAAAATTTTATAAAAATCTTCTCCACCGCAAGCGAAGATGTTGATGGTTCCAGAGTAAAAAGCAAACTCTTAATGCGTTCGTTTAAAATACGCCTAATGTATCAGTATTCAGTACCTATCCTTGTTTGGTAAATAATTCTCTAACGATTGAATAGTATTATTTTATTTTATTTTGAAAACAAGACGTTGTAAATTCCAATCGGTTACTTCTTCGTTGAGTTTCCAAGTCAAACTGACGTAGTTATTTTTAACGTTACTTGTATTTTTTCCGTTATTTATAAAAAAGTAAAAAACACACTTTAA
>CATNWG010000082.1:0-43193 GCA_951329385.1 Polia nebulosa
AGCTTTTTTTACCTAGTTTTTTGCATATTAATTATAATACAGGCTAGCTCCCGCTATCCCGACTATAAAAATTGACATCGCAGCTTTATATTAAAAAACTGGTTTTTGGCCCACTGTGCAAAATTTTTGTTCCGTTGAAATTTTTATTCCAGTTCATTAGTTAACCCGCGCGGAGACGCATCTTTTGACACTCCACACGTGAGCCTAGCTCTCACGAAACGTCAAAAAATTGCTTTTTTTTACGTTTCGTAAGAGCTTGCTAATCTAACCTAACCTAACTAACCTAACCTAACCTAACCAAACCATCGATATTTCTGCCTCCAGGAGAGCTTTTTTTACATAGTTTTTTGCATATTAATTATAATACAGGCTAGCTCCTGCTATCCCGACTATAAAAATTGACATCGCAGCTTTATATTTAAAAACTGGTTTTTGGCCCACTGTGCAAAAATTTTGGTCCGTTGAAATTTTTATTCCAGTTCATTTAGTTAACCCGCGCGGAGACGCATCTTTTGACACCCCACACGTGAGCCTAGCTCTCACGAAACGTCAAAAAATTGCTTTTTTTTACGTTTCGTAAGAGCTTGCTAATCTAACCTAACCTAACTAACCTAACCTAACCTAACCAAACCATCGATATTTCTGCCTCCAGGAGAGCTTTTTTTACATAGTTTTTTGCATATTAATTATAATACAGGCTAGCTCCTGCTATCCCGACTATAAAAATTGACATCGCAGCTTTATATTAAAAAACTGGTTTTTGGCCCACTGTGCAAAATTTATGTTCCATTGAAATTTTTATTCCAGTTCATTTAGTTAACCCGCGCAGAGACGCATCTTTTGACACCCCACACGTGAGCCTAGCTCTCACGAAACGTCAAAAAATTGCTTTTTCTTTACGTTTCGTAAGAGCTTGCTAATCTAACCTAACCTAACTAACCTAACCTAACCTAACCAAACCATCGATGTGAGGCGGCGAGCCTCCTTGCCGGACTGTCACCGTGGGATCTGGAGGCAAAAATCCTCGCGCACCTGTACGAGTGGCGCGAGGAGGCCAAACGCCGGGGCGAAACTCCGCTGCCGCGACAACTCGCGGCTCGGCGGACCGAGCTCCGGCAGGATCTCATGGTGACATGGAGAGAGCGACTGTCGCAACCCAGCGCTGGGCACGCCACCATCGAGGCGGTAGTGCCCCTCTTTGAGGAGTGGCTGGAGAGGCGTCACGGCGCCCTCACCTTCCGCCTGACGCAGGTGCTCACCGGACACGGCTGTTTCGGGAGGTACCTGTGTCGGATCAAGGCGGAGGTGACCCCTGCGTGTTTCCACTGCGAGGATCGCCCAGTGGACACGGTGGAGTATACGGTGGAGGTTTGCCCCGCCTGGGCAGAACACCGCCGTGTCCTAGTGGATGCGATAGGCGACAGCGACCTCTCGCGCCGTGCCCTGGTTCAGGCCATGGTACGGAGCGAGAGGAAATGGGAGGCCGTCTCCTCCTTCTGCGAAGCAGTAATGCTCGCGAAGAGGGAGGCGGCACACGTTAGGGAGGCTCAGCAACGGCCGAGTCGCCCTAGCGCCCCCAGCCGCGACCGCCGCAGGAGACGCCAGGGGCCGCGAGACGATCTCCGGCCACCGTAGACCCGGGCCTGCGGACGGCGAGTAGTGGGTAACTCGCCGCCCGATCAGCACCAGGCCCGAGAGTCGACGGCGCGTAGTGTTCCACGCGCGCCTCAAAGAGTTGTCAGCAAAGTGTAGGGGCCTGCCAAGGCCGGTGCCTGCCCGGGGGTGGAGGATAAATTCGAAAGAGTTACCTCGCCCCCGGGCACTCGAGGCAGGGAGGAACAGGGGTGGGTTTTAGTCAGTAAGAGTCTGACACACCCTTCCGCTCCACCCTAGAGCGGAAGAAGTCATAGGATGATTTCCCACCCCCAAAAAAAAAAAAAAAAAAACCAAACCATCGATATTTCTGCCTCCAGAAGAGCTTTTTTTACCTAGTTTTTTGCATATTAATTATAATACAGGCTAGCTCCTGCTATCCCGACTATAAAAAATGACATCGCAGCTTTATATTAAAAAACTGGTTTTTGGCCCACTGTGCAAAATTTTTGTTCCGTTGAAATTTTTATTCCAGTTCATTTAGTTAACCCGCGCGGAGACGCATCTTTTGACACCCCACACGTGAGCCTAGCTCTCAAGAAACGTCAAAAAAATTGCTTTTTTTTACGTTTCGTAAGAGCTTGCTAATCTAACCTAACCTAACTAACCTAACCTAACCTAACCAAACCATCGATATTTCTGCCTCCAGGAGAGCTTTTTTTACCTAGTTTTTTGCATATTAATTATAATACAGGCTAGCTCCTGCTATCCCGACTATAAAAATTGACATCGCAGCTTTATATTAAAAAACTGGTTTTTGGCCCACTGTGCAAAATTTTTGTTCCGTTGAAATTTTTATTCCAGTTCATTTAGTTAACCCGCGCGGAGACGCATCTTTTGACACCCCACACGTGAGCCTAGCTCTCACGAAACGTCAAAAAATTGCTTTTTTTTACGTTTCGTAAGAGCTTGCTAATCTAACCTAACCTAACTAACCTAACCTAACCTAACCAAACCATCGATATTTCTGCCTCCAGGAGAGCTTTTTTTACCTAGTTTTTTGCATATTAATTATAATACAGGCTAGCTCCTGCTATCCCGACTATAAAAAATGACATCGCAGCTTTATATTAAAAAACTGGTTTTTGGCCCACTGTGCAAAATTTTTGTTCCGTTGAAATTTTTATTCCAGTTCATTTAGTTAACCCGCGCGGAGACGCATCTTTTGACACCCCACACGTGAGCCTAGCTCTCACGAAACGTCAAAAAATTGCTTTTTCTTTACGTTTCGTAAGAGCTTGCTAATCTAACCTAACCTAACTAACCTAACCTAACCTAACCAAACCATCGATGTGAGGCGGCGAGCCTCCTTGCCGGACTGTCACCGTGGGATCTGGAGGCAAAAATCCTCGCGCACCTGTACGAGTGGCGCGAGGAGGCCAAACGCCGGGGCGAAACTCCGCTGCCGCGACAACTCGCGGCTCGGCGGACCGAGCTCCGGCAGGATCTCATGGTGACATGGAGAGAGCGACTGTCGCAACCCAGCGCTGGGCACGCCACCATCGAGGCGGTAGTGCCTCTCTTTGAGGAGTGGCTGGAGAGGCGTCACGGCGCCCTCACCTTCCGCCTGACGCAGGTGCTCACCGGACACGGCTGTTTCGGGAGGTACCTGTGTCGGATCAAGGCGGAGGTGACCCCTGCGTGTTTCCACTGCGAGGATCGCCCAGAGGACACGGTGGAGCATACGGTGGAGGTTTGTCCCGCCTGGGCAGAAAACCGCCGTGTCCTCGTGGATGCGATAGGCGACAGCGACCTCTCGCGCCGTGCCCTGGTTCAGGCCATGGTACGGAGCGAGAGGGAATGGGAGGCCGTCTCCTCCTTCTGCGAAGCAGTAATGCTCGCGAAGAGGGAGGCGGCACACGTTAGGGAGGCTCAGCAACGGCCGAGTCGCCCTAGCGCCCCCAGCCGCGACCGCCGCAGGAGACGCCAGGGGCCGCGAGACGATCTCCGGCCACCGTAGACCCGGGCCTGCGGACGGCGAGTAGTGGGTAACTCGCCGCCCGATCAGCACCAGGCCCGAGAGTCGACGGCGCGTAGTGTTCCACGCGCGCCTCAAAGAGTTGTCAGCAAAGTGTAGGGGCCTGCCAAGGCCGGTGCCTGCCCGGGGGTGGAGGATAAATTCGAAAGAGTTACCTCGCCCCCGGGCACTCGAGGCAGGGAGGAACAGGGGTGGGTTTTAGTCAGTAAGAGTCTGACACACCCTTCCGCTCCACCCTAGAGCGGAAGAAGTCATAGGATGATTTCCCACCCCCAAAAAAAAAAAAAAAAAAAACCAAACCATCGATATTTCTGCCTCCAGGAGAGCTTTTTTTACCTAGTTTTTTGCATATTAATTATAATACAGGCTAGCTCCTGCTATCCCGACTATAAAAAATGACATCGCAGCTTTATATTAAAAAACTGGTTTTTGGCCCACTGTGCAAAATTTTTGTTCCGTTGAAATTTTTATTCCAGTTCATTTAGTTAACCCGCGCGGAGACGCATCTTTTGACACCCCACACGTGAGCCTAGCTCTCAAGAAACGTCAAAAAAATTGCTTTTTTTTACGTTTCGTAAGAGCTTGCTAATCTAACCTAACCTAACTAACCTAACCTAACCTAACCAAACCATCGATATTTCTGCCTCCAGGAGAGCTTTTTTTACCTAGTTTTTTGCATATTAATTATAATACAGGCTAGCTCCTGCTATCCCGACTATAAAAATTGACATCGCAGCTTTATATTAAAAAACTGGTTTTTGGCCCACTGTGCAAAATTTTTGTTCCGTTGAAATTTTTATTCCAGTTCATTTAGTTAACCCGCGCGGAGACGCATCTTTTGACACCCCACACGTGAGCCTAGCTCTCACGAAACGTCAAAAAATTGCTTTTTTTTACGTTTCGTAAGAGCTTGCTAATCTAACCTAACCTAACTAACCTAACCTAACCTAACCAAACCATCGATATTTCTGCCTCCAGGAGAGCTTTTTTTACCTAGTTTCTTGCATATTAATTATAATACAGGCTAGCTCCTGCTATCCCGACTATAAAAAATGACATCGCAGCTTTATATTAAAAAACTGGTTTTTGGCCCACTGTGCAAAATTTTTGTTCCGTTGAAATTTTTATTCCAGTTCATTTAGTTAACCCGCGCGGAGACGCATCTTTTGACACCCCACACGTGAGCCTAGCTCTCACGAAACGTCAAAAAATTGCTTTTTTTTACGTTTCGTAAGAGCTTGCTAATCTAACCTAACCTAACTAACCTAACCTAACCTAACCAAACCATCGATATTTCTGCCTCCAGGAGAGCTTTTTTTACCTAGTTTTTTGCATATTAATTATAATACAGGCTAGCTCCTGCTATCCCGATTATAAAAATTGACATCGCAGCTTTATATTAACAAACTGGTTTTTGGCCCACTGTGCAAAATTTTTGTTACGTTGAAATTTTTATTCCAGTTCATTTAGTTAACTCGCGCAGAGACGCATCTTTTGACACCCCACACGTGAGCCTAGCTCTCACGAAACGTCAAAAAATTGCTTTTTTTTTACGTTTCGTAAGAGTTTGCTAATCTAACCTAACCTAACTAACCTAACCTAACCTAACCAAACCATCGATATTTCTGCCTCCAGGAGAGCTTTTTTTACCTAGTTTTTTGCATATTAATTATAATACAGGCTAGCTCCTGCTATCCCGACTATAAAAAATGACATCGCAGCTTTATATTAAAAAACTGGTTTTTGGCCCACTGTGCAAAATTTTTGTTCCGTTGAAATTTTTATTCCAGTTCATTTAGTTAACCCGCGCGGAGACGCATCTTTTGACACCCCACACGTGAGCCTAGCTCTCACGAAACGTCAAAAAATTGCTTTTTTTTACGTTTCGTAAGAGCTTGCTAATCTAACCTAACCTAACTAACCTAACCTAACCTAACCAAACCATCGATATTTCTGCCTCCAGGAGAGCTTTTTTTACCTAGTTTTTTGCATATTAATTATAATACAGGCTAGCTCCTGCTATCCCGATTATAAAAATTGACATCGCAGCTTTATATTAAAAAACTGGTTTTTGGCCCACTGTGCAAAATTTTTTTTCCGTTGCAATTTTTATTCCAGTTCATTTAGTTAACTCGCGCAGAGACGCATCTTTTGACACCCCACACGTGAGCCTAGCTCTCACGAAACGTCAAAAATTGCTTTTTTTTTACGTTTCGTAAGAGCTTGCTAATCTAACCTAACCTAACTAACCTAACCTAACCTAACCAAACCATCGATATTTCTGCCTCCAGGAGAGCTTTTTTTACCTAGTTTTTTGCATATTAATTATAATACAGGCTAGCTCCTGCTATCCCGACTATAAAAAATGACATCGCAGCTTTATATTAAAAAACTGGTTTTTGGCCCACTGTGCAAAATTTTTGTTCCGTTGAAATTTTTATTCCAGTTCATTTAGTTAACCCGCGCGGAGACGCATCTTTTGACACCCCACACGTGAGCCTAGCTCTCACAAAACGTCAAAAAATTGCTTTTTTTTACGTTTCGTAAGAGCTTGCTAATCTAACCTAACCTAACTAACCTAACCTAACCTAACCAAACCATCGATATTTCTGCCTCCAGGAGAGCTTTTTTTACCTAGTTTTTTGCATATTAATTATAATACAGGCTAGTTTCTGCTATCCCGATTATAAAAATTGACATCGCAGCTTTATATTAAAAAACTGGTTTTTGGCCCACTGTGCAAAATTTTTGTTCCGTTGAAATTTTTATTCCAGTTCATTTAGTTAACCCGCGCAGAGACGCATCTTTTGACACCCCACACGTGAGCCTAGCTCTCACGAAACGTCAAAAATTGCTTTATTTTTACGTTTCGTAAGAGCTTGCTAATCTAACCTAACCTAACTAACCTAACCTAACCTAACCTAACCTAACCTAACCAAACCATCGATATTTCTGCCTCCAGGAGAGCTTTTTTTACCTAGTTTTTTGCATATTAATTATAATACAGGCTAGCTCCTGCTATCCCGACTATAAAAATTGACATCGCAGCTTTATATTAAAAAACTGGTTTTTGGCCCACTGTGCAAAATTTTTGTTCCGTTGAAATTTTTATTCCAGTTCATTTAGTTAACCCGCGCGGAGACGCATCTTTTGACACCCCACACGTGAGCCTAGCTCTCACGAAACGTCAAAAAATTGCTTTTTTTTACGTTTCGTAAGAGCTTGCTAATCTAACCTAACCTAACTAACCTAACCTAACCTAACCAAACCATCGATATTTCTGCCTCCAGGAGAGCTTTTTTTACCTTGTTTTTTGCATATTAATTATAATACAGGATAGCTCCTGCTATCCCGATTGTAAAAATTGACATCGCAGCTTTATATTAAAAAACTGGTTTTTGGCCCACTGTGCAAAATTTTTGTTCCGTTGAAATTTTTATTCCAGTTCATTTAGTTAACCCGCGCGGAGACGCATCTTTTGACACCCCACACGTGAGCCTAGCTCTCACGAAACGTCAAAAAATTGCTTTTTTTTTACGTTTCGTAAGAGCTTGCTAATCTAACCTAACCTAACTAACCTAACCTAACCTAACCAAACCATCGATATTTCTGCCTCCAGGAGAGCTTTTTTTACCTAGTTTTTTGCATATTAGTTATAATACAGGCTAGCTCCTGCTATCCCGATTATAAAAATTGACATCGCAGCTTTATATTAAAAAACTGGTTTTTGGCCCACTGTGCAAAATTTTTGTTCCGTTGAAATTTTTATTCCAGTTCATTTAGTTAACCCGCGCAGACACGCATCTTTTGACACCCCACACGTGAGCCTAGCTCTCACGAAACGTCAAAAATTGCTTTTTTTTTACGTTTCGTAAGAGCTTGCTAATCTAACCTAACCTAACCTAACCAAACCATCGATATTTCTGCCTCCAGGAGAGCTTTTTTTACCTAGTTTTTTGCATATTAATTATAATACAGGCTAGCTCCTGCTATCCCGACTATAAAAAATGACATCGCAGCTTTATATTAAAAAACTGGTTTTTGGCCCACTGTGCAAAATTTTTGTTCCGTTGAAATTTTTATTCCAGTTCATTTAGTTAACCCGCGCGGAGACGCATCTTTTGACACCCCACACGTGAGCCTAGCTCTCACAAAACGTCAAAAAATTGCTTTTTTTTACGTTTCGTAAGAGCTTGCTAATCTAACCTAACCTAACTAACCTAACCTAACCTAACCAAACCATCGATATTTCTGCCTCCAGGAGAGCTTTTTTTACCTAGTTTTTTGCATATTAATTATAATACAGGCTAGTTCCTGCTATCCCGATTATAAAAATTGACATCGCAGCTTTATATTAAAAAACTGGTTTTTGGCCCACTGTGCAAAATTTTTGTTCCGTTGAAATTTTTATTCCAGTTCATTTAGTTAACCCGCGCAGAGACGCATCTTTTGACACCCCACACGTGAGCCTAGCTCTCACGAAACGTCAAAAATTGCTTTTTTTTTACGTTTCGTAAGAGCTTGCTAATCTAACCTACCTAACTAACCTAAGCTAACCTAACCTAACCTAACCTAACCAAACCATCGATATTTCTGCCTCCAGGAGAGCTTTTTTTACCTAGTTTTTTGCATATTAATTATAATACAGGCTAGCTCCTGCTATCCCGACTATAAAAAATGACATCGCAGCTTTATATTAAAAAACTGGTTTTTGGCCCACTGTGCAAAATTTTTGTTCCGTTGAAATTTTTATTCCAGTTCATTTAGTTAACCCGCGCGGAGACGCATCTTTTGACACCCCACACGTGAGCCTAGCTCTCACAAAACGTCAAAAAATTGCTTTTTTTTACGTTTCGTAAGAGCTTGCTAATCTAACCTAACCTAACTAACCTAACCTAACCTAACCAAACCATCGATATTTCTGCCTCCAGGAGAGCTTTTTTTACCTAGTTTTTTGCATATTAATTATAATACAGGCTAGCTCCTGCTATCCCGACTATAAAAATTGACATCGCAGCTTTATATTAAAAAACTGGTTTTTGGCCCACTGTGCAAAATTTTTGTTCCGTTGAAATTTTTATTCCAGTTCATTTAGTTAACCCGCGCGGAGACGCATCTTTTGACACCCCACACGTGAGCCTAGCTCTCACGAAACGTCAAAAAATTGCTTTTTTTTTATGTTTCGTAAGAGCTTGCTAATCTAACCTAACCTAACTAACCTTTTTTTTTTTTTGCTGGGGTGGAAAATCCTCATGGATGTCCTTCGCCTGGGGCAGGCGAAGGGGTCTGTCAGACTCTTACTGACTAAAAACCACCCCGGTGTTCCTTCCCACACTTGAACCGGGGATCGTGAGAGCTAGTACGACTTCCATGATCCCCGGCTAGTGCCGGCCCGCCTGTGCTGGCCACCTCTGGCTCGCAGGGAGAGTGAGGTGTCCTCTCCCCGCGACGTCTAATAGGCGCGCGCGTGGAACACTACGCGCTGCCGCCTCGGGTCCTGCTGGATGAGGGGCGGCGGATGACCCCGAGTCCGCCGTCCCTCCGGACCTGTTTAGGGGGGCTGGAAGAGGGCGTTGTCCGCCCTCCTCCGACGCCCGGTACGCCTGCTGCTGATCGGGAGAGTGGCCACGGCCTCCCTCTCCCTCTCCGCAGCCTCCTTCTGCGAAATTACGGCTTCACAGAAGGAGATCACTGCATCCCACGATTCGGCGCTCCCGACCATCGAACGAGCGACGGCCGACAGCGACAGGTCGGGGCCCACTTCGGATACGAGGGCACGGCGCTGCTCCTCCCATGCGGCACACTCTGCCAGTGTGTGCTGCGCCGTGTCCTCCCGACATTCGATGCAGTGATGGCACCGAGCGTCTGGCTCCCTGTTTATGCGACACAAGTACTTCCCGAAGCAGCCATGCCCCGAGAGCACCTGCGTCGCTCTAAACGACAGGGAGCCGTGCTTCCTCCCGAGCCATTCGTCGAGCACTGGTCGGATCGCGTCGACGGTAGCAAGGCGCGGTAGGGCGTGAAAGCCTATCCCGCCATTCTGCCATCATGACCTCGCGGAGCTGTGACCGACGCAACTCGATCTCGCGCTGCATCGGTTCACCGCCCCGCGTCCGCACCTCCTCGCGCCACCGGTACAGCGAGGCGAGGACTCTCGCCTCCATATCCCAGGGCGGAGATCCGGCCAGTGCACAACCCGCCTCGTAGGAGATCGTGCGATATCCCCTGATAGCCCTGACGGCCATCGCCCTCTGCGGTCTTCGCAGTATTGCGATGCTGCCGGCCGTCAGGTCAGAAGCCCACACCGGGGCCCCGTACAAGGCCATGGATCGCACGATCCCCAAGTACAACCGCCTACAGGCGGTGCTCGGGCCCCCCAGATTGGGAAGCAGCGTTGCGAGCGCGCCCGCGGCGCCCATCAACCTAGGTGTTAGCCGCCGAAAATGAGGGCCAAAGTCCCACCGGCTGTCGAGCACCAATCCTAGGTACTTCATGGTGGACTCGACAGCGATTTGGACTCCCCCGACCACGATGTGTGATCCCGGCGGCGGCGCCCGTCGGGGGCCATGAAAAACTACGGCCTCCGACTTGTTGAGGGCCACCTCCAGCCCCAGGCGTCGTATGCGACCCACCACCTGTGAGACCGCAGATGACGCCAGCAACGCTGCCTCCCTGTACGAGCTCCCCCGGGCCGTGACCAGCGTGTCGTCTGCGTAACACGTCAGGTCCACTCCCGGTTGGAGCTCGCCCCTCAGCACCCAGTCGTAACCGATGTTCCACAGGGGTGGGCCTAGGACCGAGCCCTGCGGAACACCGCACGACATATCGCGACGGCCCTCACCGTCGCGTCCCCTGTAGGTGACACACCTTTCCGCCAAATAAGCCCCAACGATGCGGCGGAGGTAGCGGGGCACCCTGTGGTACCTTAGTGCCTCCCGAATACAACTCCAGGGCAGGGTGTTGAAGGCGTTGGATATGTCCAAGGACACCGCCAGCATCACCCCGCCCCGGGAAACCGCTTCCCCCGCCAGAACTCTAACCCGCATTATGGCGTCGATTGTGGAGCGCCCATGCCGAAAACCGAACTGACTGTCGTCCAGATCCGGCCCCTCTCTGTACAAGTGGCTGTCGAGGCGGGCAGCAATTATCCGCTCAAAAAGCTTACCCACCTCGTCTAGCAGCACTATGGGCCGGTATGCGGACGGCGAGTCTGCTGGGCGCCCCGCTTTCTTGAGCAGGACCAGACGACCTGTCTTCCACTGAGCGGGGAAGCGGCCCTGCTCAAGGCAAGCTGAGTAGAGTCCTCTCAGCTGGGGCTCTAGCTCCTTCAGAGCGAGGACGAGCGCGCGGCCCGGAACTCCATCGGGTCCCGGGGCCACGGTTTTGGCCCGGAGCCGCATCACGGCCGTCCTCAACTCTGGTTGTGTCACCTCAGGGACGCTCTCCTCATCCTCCGACTCCGTGGCTGTGGGCAAAGCCATCGGCGGCGGAACGTGCTCTTCTCTATCAGGGAAGAGAGCAGCGACCACTCCCTCCAGCAACTGAGGCTCGAGGCTCTCAGTGAGTGGGGGCGCCCAGGCACGAAGTTTCCCTCGGACCGCACGATAAGGACGCCCCCATGGATATCCGTCTAGGGTCGCCAACATCTCTTCCCTGAATCGAGTTTTGGACTCGCCGATGGCCAGCCACAGAGCCTTCTTCGCCGCACGGTACATCTTATACCGCTCGGCTTCTTCTTCAGGAACCCGACGACGTCTCCTCCGGTATCGGGTGTACTGGCGCCTGACCGCTACGCAGGTCCTGCGCATCTGCGCGATTTCGGCGGTCCACCAGTACAACCGGCGCCTTGTGGGTTGTGTGCGGATGCGGGGCATGGACGCGTCGCAAATTTGCGTCATCGCCCCGCGAAACCACTGCGCCTCCTCCTCGACGTCGACGGGTTCGTTCGCCACTGACTCCCGGACCCAAGCCTGAATGATTGCGGCTTCTTCGAGAAGCTCCCTGTCGATCTGCTTAATGGACCAGCGAGGACCGTCCGTTTGCGGGGTCGATGGTCGGCCGCCACCCGCGGTCTGGGTGGAGACGTCGAAACGGATGTACCGATGATCTGACAACGTCTCCACCTCCACGGCGACTCGCCAGCCATGGACACGGCCTGCAACAGCGGAGCTAGCGAACGAGACGTCCACTACAGACCCTCCCCGCTGCCGCACGCACGTGTACTCCGAGCCCCGATTCAGGACAGTCAGGCCGGTCGCAACTGCCCACTCCTCCAACACCTCGCCCCTATGATCGGTGACCGGGGATCCCCACGACGCAGACTTGGCGTTGAGATCCCCGAGCAATAGCACCGGGCGAGGGTGGAACCGGCCTATGACGGCACCCAGCTCGACGAGGAACCTCTCGAAGTCGGCGAGACTCTTGTTAGGCGAGAAATATGCCCCAATGGTGATAATACCCCCCGCGACAGCGGCCACCCAGCCGCGTCCACGGGAGGGAATGCCAAGAGTCCCGCCAATGATGGCCACCAAACCGTCTAGGTCCCCTACCCAGTTATCACGAGGAGGAACAAAATACGGCTCAGCGACCACAGCCACGTTGATCAACCACTCCGCCATGCTCTGGAGCAAAAGATCCTGAGCTCTGGAAGAGTGGTTGATATTTGCCTGGAGAAAATGGAGTTGTGCCATCACTGGCAGTCCATTTCTCCGGCATCCCCTTCTTCCCTGGGTCGGGAGTCAGCTGCTTGGCTGCCGGGCTGTGGGAGGGGCGCAGGTCCTCCGACAACCCTTTTCTTCCTGCCTTGCTTGGGGGCCTTGCAGGCTTTCCCCCCAAGTCTGTGCTCCGCAGGCTTCCCTGCAGCTGCACAAAGGCTGCAATTTGGTGCCGCGGAGCACTGGGCCGACTTGTGGCCGGGCTGGCTGCAGCGATAACAGAGGTCGCTGCGGTCTGTGTCTGCAGTGCATTGTGCCCGGACATGCCCTTTGCCCAGGCAGCGGTAGCACTGCATAACCCTGGGTGGCAGGAGCTTGACACTCGCTGACACCCAGCCCACCAGCAACCTTCTGCCATCCGCGACCTTGCTTGCAGCCGCCACCGGGCAACGTACCCACACCGTGCCCAGCCCAACCGCACTGCAGTGTATTTCGCCCGCCTGGACACTCTCGGGCGGACACCCGCCACTTCGGGCAATGGCCACCACTACCTCTTCCGGGGTCACGGAGTCGTCCAGCCCACTTACTCGCAATTCAGCGGTTTTAGTGGGCCTAGACACCCGGACATCCTCTGGTTTGAGGACTTCCCGCAGTTTGGCGGCCAGCATGTCCGCCCTTTCTTGCCTGGCAGCACCGGACACCTCAAGAATTTTGGCTCCTGTGGCTGCCGTCCTAAACCCAAAGCCGGCTGGGGAGGCAAAGTCGCTGAAGTTCAGCTTTGCCTTTACCTCCGCCAGGACCGATTTGAAGGTCACCCCCCTCTCCGAGGCCTCAGGCTGCAGTGTTATGACTACAGCCTCAGAGCGTGGGGTCTTGACTCTGGGTGGCCTAGTGCCCTTTGTTGGTGCCGGGCTCTTGGGAGGTGCCGGGCTCTTGGGAGGTGCCGGGCTCTTGGGAGGTGCCGGGCTCTTGGGAGGTGCCGGCTGCGCCACCCTCTTTTTGCGGCTCCTTTTCACGACCGTCGTCCAGGCCTCCTGAGCGGGAGTCGTGGTCGCTGGGAGCGCATTTGATTGGGAAGGGGGTGCGGACGCAGTCGCCGCGGGCTTCCCGTTCCCCTCCGTGGGTTTTTTGGCCCCATTCACGGTCTTTCTGCCCGCCTGTACGGGCCCTGTTCCCGCGGACCCCTCCTTCCTGCGCCTATCCGCTGCAAGCGGTGGCCGGAGGTTTTCAGCCGGAAGGAGTCGCGACTCCATGGCCTCTAGACGGGCAGAAACCATGCCCCCGCACTGCATCATGCAGATTCGGGCCACCCTCTCGATATCATGGTCCGACATCGCAAGTGCAGGCGGTTGCGAGGCTGCAGAGGCCGTCAAAGGTGCGGCAGGAGGGGGGCCAGTGGCCGTTGAAGCTGCTTGCTGGTTCTGATGACCCCTTTGAGCGGCAAACTCGCGCTTAAGGTCCTCCAGCTCGGTTCGGAGACGGCTGTTTTCTTCCCACAGCTTCTTCGTCTCCTCCGAGGTCGTACGATCAAGGAGGATCTCCATCGCCTCCTTGATCCCTTCTGCTACCTCTTTAAGGGCACGGGTGAACGTGCCCTTCAGATTGCCCGACTTCGTGGCCACCTTCAGGATCACGTCCACACCGTCCGAGATCTGGCGGTTGAGGGCCTCTGCCGTAAGGCTCGACCCTGTAGCCGCTTGGGCAGTTCGCCGCTCTCTTGCCTGACGGGCCATTTCAGCGACTTCGTCCGTCGCTACCGCCTTACGGCCCTCTCGCCTCGCGGCATTGAGGTCCGCCTTAGTGCTAATTAGTGCAGCGGTCTCACTCCGCTCCACTCGCATAGCCCCGTCGGAGTCGCTCACTCCACTGGCTGCCGGCGTATTAGGGCGCTGCTTTAAAAAGCGACCTCGGGAGTCACGTGCTGTCACCGGAGCGGGCGCTCCTAAAGGTGTCGCGCGACCTCTTCCCCTTCTTGCCGTAGTAACCTTAGCGGCCGGAAGGTTCTCCTCGCTGGAAGACAAACTTCCGGACCCCGCCAGGTTGCACCTATCACCGCGAGAACGCTTACCCCAAAATTTTGAGGAAACGTTCGCGCCACGTCCGCCACATTCCTTGTCGGACGCACTCAAAACTAGATTTGTCACGTCCTCAAATGATTGAGTCCGTGACTGCGTTTGTGAGCCTCCTCGGCTCTTGTTGCCGTTGCCGGCAAGCGGAACCTCCGCCACTATGCTTGGCACACCCTCATCTTCTTTGTTTGATATTAATTTATTATTTTCCATGTAGTTCCCACGAGTAGTAGGGAAGTATATGTCCACCTAGGCAGAGCCCTTTTACCCAGGTAAGCCTACATACTGTAGAGTGCGGCAGGTGCTCTACAGGGGAGGCGCTAACGACTGGACTCCCTCCAGCCATTCATCCCCTCGCCGCGCCTCTAAACTTGGGATTAGGTGGTTTTTTATCTTAGAGGTATCCTTCCTCTGGGCCAGGCGGTTAAGCCAAGCCCCCGACGGCGGCATTAAACATGCCTCCGTTCGCTGTTCGGCTAACCCGACTCAGCGAACCCGTCGAAAATTCTCTCCTAGAGGGATTTCCCTGTAGGAGAGATACGTCCGCCGCATTAGTGCTTACGAAACGTAAAAAAAAAGCTATTTTTTGACGTTTCGTGAGAGCTAGGCTCACGTGTGGGGTGTCAAAAGATGCGTCTCCGCGCGGGTTAACTAAATGAACTGGAATAAAAATTTCAACGGAACAAAAATTTTGCACAGTGGGCCAAAAACCAGTTTTTTAATATAAAGCTGCGATGTCAATTTTTATAGTCGGGATAGCAGGAGCTAGCCTGTATTATAATTAATATGCAAAAAACTAGGTAAAAAAAGCTCTCCTGGAGGCAGAAATATCGATGGTTTGGTTAGGTTAGGTTAGGTTAGATTAGCAAGCTCTTACGAAACGTAAAAAAAAAGCAATTTTTTGACGTTTCGTGAGAGCTAGGCTCACGTGTGGGGTGTCAAAAGATGCGTCTCCGCGCGGGTTAACTAAATGAACTGGAATAAAAATTTCAACGGAACAAAAATTTTGCACAGTGGGCCAAAAACCAGTTTTTTAATATAAAGCTGCGATGTCAATTTTTATAGTCGGGATAGCAGGAGCTAGCCTGTATTATAATTAATATGCAAAAAACTAGGTAAAAAAAGCTCTCCTGGAGGCAGAAATATCGATGGTTTGGTTAGGTTAGGTTAGGTTAGTTAGGTTAGGTTAGATTAGCAAGCTCTTACGAAACGTAAAAAAAAGCAATTTTTTGACGTTTCGTGAGAGCTAGGCTCACGTGTGGGGCGTCAAAAGATGCGTCTCCGCGCGGGTTAACTAAAGGAACTGGAATAAAAATTTCAACGGAACAAAAATTTTGCACAGTGGGCCAAAAACCAGTTTTTTAATATAAAGCTGCGATGTCAATTTTTATAGTCGGGATAGCAGGAGCTAGCCTGTATTATAATTAATATGCAAAAAACTAGGTAAAAAAAGCTCTCCTGGAGGCAGAAATATCGATGGTTTGGTTAGGTTAGGTCAGGTTAGTTAGGTTAGGTTAGATTAGCAAGCTCTTACGAAACGTAAAAAAAAGCAATTTTTTGACGTTTCGTGAGAGCTAGGCTCACGTGTGGGGTGTCAAAAGATGCGTCTCCGCGCGGGTTAACTAAATGAACTGGAATAAAAATTTCAACGGAACAAAAATTTTGCACAGTGGGCCAAAAACCATTTTTTTAATATAAAGCTGCGATGTCAATTTTCATAGTCGGGATAGCAGGAGCTAGCCTGTATTATAATTAATATGCAAAAAACTAGGTAAAAAAAGCTCTCCTGGAGGCAGAAATATCGATGGTTTGGTTAGGTTAGGTTAGGTTAGTTAGGTTTGGTTAGATTAGCAAGCTCTTACGAAACGTAAAAAAAAAGCAATTTTTTGACGTTTCGTGAGAGCTAGGCTCACGTGTGGGGTGTCAAAAGATGCGTCTCCGCGCGGGTTAACTAAATGAACTGGAATAAAAATTTCAACGGAACAAAAATTTTGCACAGTGGGCCAAAAACCATTTTTTTAATATAAAGCTGCGATGTCAATTTTCATAGTCGGGATAGCAGGAGCTAGCCTGTATTATAATTAATATGCAAAAAACTAGGTAAAAAAAGCTCTCCTGGAGGCAGAAATATCGATGGTTTGGTTAGGTTAGGTTAGGTTAGTTAGGTTTGGTTAGATTAGCAAGCTCTTACGAAACGTAAAAAAAAAGCAATTTTTTGACGTTTCGTGAGAGCTAGGCTCACGTGTGGGGTGTCAAAAGATGCGTCTCCGCGCGGGTTAACTAAATGAACTGGAATAAAAATTTCAACGGAACTAAAATTTTGCACAGTGGGCCAAAAACCAGTTTTGTAATATAAAGCTGCGATGTCAATTTTTATAGTCGGGATAGCAGGAGCTAGCCTGTATTATAATTAATATGCAAAAAACTAGGTAAAAAAAGCTCTCCTGGAGGCAGAAATATCGATGGTTTGGTTAGGTTAGGTTAGGTTAGGTTTTTTTTTTTTTTTTTTTATTATATACACCCGTCATACAGGGTGTTGCGTGTTTCCTCCGACGTGTATGATCAGAGTCTTTTTCTTACATTTTATTAATATAATTATCGGTATAGTTTTTCTTACCTTATTCTAGTTTACATTTATTTTAGATTTCTTAAATTTCTTCTTTAATTAGTTCTTATATTACTTACAACATGTGTTTTTCACTCTAACTTATGACGTACTCGTAGATTACTTATCAAAATATTCAACAATATTTGAAAGTACACCTTTTATGCTTTGTTCCTTTTTATTACTTTGGCCGCTATTTCCTTGCAGTATTTTAAGAACTTTGGTCTAATTTGTTTGTTTTGCATTAATTTTGGTATTGTTTCTAAATTTATTTTAACGTCAGTTTCTATCTCAAAATTATATTTTTCTTTTCCAAATATGGGACATTCCAAGAGTATATGCGGTACGCTTTCTTTTTTATCCGGGTCACAGGGACACGCCGGGCTCTCCTTGCACTTGAAACGGTTCAAATACTCGGAGAACCCGCCATGTCCCGTCAATACTTGTGTTAACAGGGGATCAACTTTAAGTTTTCGCACTATATTATACGCCACGGTTGCGTCAGGAAGGAACATCCTTGTGGTTGATGCAGTTTCCCCAGATCGGTATCTCGAATTCCATTCGTCAAGCGAGTCCATTCGGATTTGTCGCCTGACGAATGAAACCGGGCACCGATCGTAGTCCGGTCTTGATTTTTTACCCAATGCTGCATCCTTTGCCAACTCGTCGGCCCTTTCGTTTCCCTCCAATCCCACATGTGCCTTTATCCAGAACAGTTGAAGCGTTTTACCGCAGTTAGTCATTTGACGGATGTTATTTCGGATTATAAGAGCCAGTGGATGGAGGGAAACGCCTCGAGTCACCGTTTCCAGGGCCGACCTGGAGTCGCAATATACCTCGACAACCGGAGATGCGTGCTTCAAGGCCAGCTCGGAGGCCTTTTGCAGAGCTAATAGTTCGGCCTGATAAACGGTGCAGAAATGGTGCAGCTTGAACTTTTGGGCTTTGGTTTCTGTCCCATTCTCCCAGAGGCATAGTGCTGCGCCAACTTTGCCTTCTATCTTACTACCATCTGTGTAAATTTTTGGGTAGCTGAGTCCTCTCTGGTCCATTTCTGCACCGTTCCTCACGCACTCGAACTCTATTCCTATCTGGTCTGCGGGATGTGGCATTTGTGTGTATGGGGCCGGCAACTCGATTCCTCGGTCTCCTGTCACTCTCCGCGAATATCCTCTTTTCTCTTCATAAAAAGAGGCTGCTTCCCGAATCCTGAGATCCAGTGGAAGCAATCCGGAGAGTATCAAGGCCGAGTTTAAAGAAGTTGTCCTATACGCCTTGACAATTTTCTGCACAAACCCACGCTGAACCCCATTGAGCTGCTTCCTTAAACCCACCTTACTTGTAGCCGGCGCCCAAGCACTTGCTGCGTACATAATGACCGGCTCCACCACTGCGATGTATATGGTCCTGACTATCTCGGGTTTTAGGCCCCAACTGACTTTTGCGGCTTTTGACAGCTGCTTGTAAATGTTTAGCGCCTTCCTGCATACGTTCAACGCGTGAGCATTAAATGTCAGTTTGTCATCGATTGTGAGCCCCAGTATCTTGATCTCCCGAGACAGGGCAACATCCTCCCCACCCATGTGCAGAAGTGGTGTGTCATACTTCAGCTTATTTGTGATCACCATGGCCTTCGTCTTATGCGGCGCAAACTTAAGTCTGTTTTTGACACCCCACCTCTGGACGTGTGCGAGTGTCGCATTAGCCTGCCTCTGGACACCAAGTGCTGTATCACCCGAGAAAATCAGCACCACATCATCCGCAAATGCTTGGCAGTGAATGCCTCGTTTTTCCAGATCTTTGAGTAGGGGATCAAGGAGCAAATTCCAGAAAGTAGGGCCCCCTATAGAACCTTGCACGCACCCTTTGTTGGTTTCCTGTAGGTATTCCGCTCCTGCATACCTAACCCTCACTTTCCTGTCACTCAGATAGCTGTCCACTAGACGTCGCAGGTTTACCGGGCATCTTGTTTCTGCCAGTCGACATTTCATAGCCGGCCACCAGGCGCTATCGAAGGCTCCCTCTATGTCCAACGATATGACTGTGATGATCTTCTTCTCCTTCAGTTTGTCTCGAATGTGTTTTAACAGGTCATAGAGGGAGTCCTCGGTGCTGCGCTGCGGCATGAACCCGTACTGACTCCTGCTTGCCTCGGGTAAAATATGCCACCTAATGCGACGTACCAGCATCTTCTCAAGAATCTTACCCAGTACAGGCAATAGCCCAATCGGCCTGTATGATTTGGGGTGCGCGTAATCATCTTTTCCCGGTTTCCTGAGGACTATGACCACCGCCTCCTTCCAGATGGTCGGGAAGCAGGATAGGCTAAGGCATCTGTTCAATATTGCCAAGAACAGTTGCGGGTCATGACTTATAGCTGCGCTACATATGTCCGCTGTGAGTCCGTCGATCCCAGGGGCTTTCTTAGGATTGAAACTTGATGCGGCCCACTTCAGTTCTTCCAGCGTGAATAGAGGATCGAATGCTTCACCATCCGTCCTTTCGTTTACTCTATTCGCTGACTCTCTAATTTGCTTGTGGTCCTCATCGTCGTCCTGCGTTTTATCCTCAGGATAAAACGTTTTTGCAAGCAACTTGGCCGACTCCTCACTACTAAGAACAGTACTTCCCCGCACTAATGGTGTGTCCTCCTTCCTAGTGGCTGTTCGGCTTATGACCCTGTATATGCTGTCCCACATAGTTTCACGTTCCTGTTTGCCGCAAAACTCTTTCCAGCTCGCTGTGAGAGTGTCTTCCATCTTCTGCTTATACTCCTTCTTCGCTGTGAGATACAAATCAACCACCAATGCTCGGCGTACCGGTGCGGCACAAGAGATTCTCCTCTTTCTCCTCTTGACTTCCTCCTTCATTCGTGTCAGCTCCTCGGTCCACCAAGGCAATCCTGTCTGCTGTCTTTTGTTGACAGTCGGTATGGTCCCCTCGCACGCCTCCCCTATTGCGTCTGTGTATGTTTCGGTTATCTTGTTCAAATGTTCTATTGATTCTATCCTGTCTATTTCTGATTTGTTTATATTATTGTATTCCCAGATTTAGTTTAATTTCCCATAAAATTGTATCCATTTCGCCTTTTTTGTGTTATATTTTCTCGTAGTTCTTTTTATGTCCATTCCTTTTGATTTTTCCAGTTTAAGTTCAAACAGGATTGCCTTGTGATCTGATGTGGTGATGTCTCCTGCTAGTCTCCAGTTAGCCACCCGTCCAAGCATGTCTTCTGTACATGTAGTTATATCCACACAGCTACAGTACCTTCGACCTCCTCTGATGACATCAAAGGTGGGAGTTGTGCCGAGATTTAGGATCTGAAGGCTTAGCTCATCCAGCGTGCCCGCCAAAGCCTCTCCCCTCCAGTCCACCTCCCGACTCCCCCACCACGTGTTCCAAGCGTTGACATCCCCCCCCAGCATTACATCCCTGACTCCGATCTCATCCATAATTTTCTTTAAGTGGTCCAAGTCTGGCTCGATAGGCTGCCCACCATCCAGGTTAGGTTAGGTTAGGTTAGTTAGGTTAGGTTAGATTAGCAAGCTCTTACGAAACGTAAAAAAAAAGCAATTTTTTGACGTTTCGTAAGAGCTAGGCTCACGTGTGGGGTTTCAAAAGATGCGTCTCCGCGCGGGATAACTAAATGAACTGGAATAAAAATTTCAACGGAACAAAAATTTTGCACAGTGGGCCAAAAACCAGTTTTTTTAAAAAAAATTTTTGTTCCGTTGAAATTTTTATTCCAGTTCATTTAGTTAACCCGCGCGAAGACGCATCTTTTGACACCCCACACGTGAGCCTAGCTCTCACGAAACGTCAAAAAATTGCTTTTTTTTTAAGTTTCGTAAGAGCTTGCTAATCTAACCTAACCTAACTAACCTATCCTAACCTAACCAAACCATCGATATTTCTGCCTCCAGGAGAGCTTTTTTTACCTAGTTTTTTGCATATTAATTATAATACAGGCTAGCTCCTGCTATCCCGACTATAAAAATTGACATCGCAGCTTTATATCAAAAAACTGGTTTTTGGCCCACTGTGCAAAATTTTTGTTCCGTTGAAATTTTTATTCCAGTTCATTTAGTTAACCCGCGCGGAGACGCATCTTTTGACACCCCACACGTGAGCCTAGCTCTCACGAAACGTCAAAAAATTGCTTTTATTTTACGTTTCGTAAGAGCTTGCTAATCTAACCAAACCTAACTAACCTAACCTAACCTAACCAAACCATCGATATTTCTGCCTCCAGGAGAGCTTTTTTTACCTAGTTTTATGCATATTAATTATAATACAGGCTAGCTCCTGCTATCCCGACTATAAAAATTGACATCGCAGCTTTATATTAAAAAACTGGTTTTTGGCCCACTGTGCAAAATTTTTGTTCCGTTGAAATTTTTATTCCAGTTCATTTAGTTAACCCGCGCGGAGACGCATCTTTTGACACCCCACACGTGAGCCTAGCTCTCACGAAACGTCAAAAAATTGCTTTTTTTTTACGTTTCGTAAGAGCTTGCTAATCTAACCTAACCTAACTAACCTAACCTAACCTAACCAAACCATCGATATTTCTGCCTCCAGGAGAGCTTTTTTTACCTAGTTTTTTGCATATTAATTATAATACAGGCTAGCTCCTGCTATCCCGACTATAAAAATTGACATCGCAGCTTTATATTAAAAAACTGGTTTTTGGCCCACTGTGCAAAATTTTTGTTCCGTTGAAATTTTTATTCCAGTTCATTTAGTTAACCCGCGCGGAGACGCATCTTTTGACACCCCACACGTGAGCCTAGCTCTCACGAAACGTCAAAAAATTGCTTTTTTTTTACGTTTCGTAAGAGCTTGCTAATCTAACCTAACCTAACTAACCTAACCTAACCTAACCAAACCATCGATATTTCTGCCTCCAGGAGAGCTTTTTTAACCTAGTTTTTTGCATATTAATTATAATACAGGCTAGCTCCTGCTATCCCGACTATAAAAATTGACATCGCAGCTTTATATTAAAAAACTGGTTTTTGGCCCACTGTGCAAAATTTTTGTTCCGTTGAAATTTTTATTCCAGTTCTGTTCGATCTTTGCTCATAAAAAACATAGGGTAGTTTTAATTTGGCTTGTCCGTTCGTTTGTTTCCTACCCGCATTGGAAATCGGTGAATGGACCGGTGGGGTGATGTCGGCTCTCCCCCCGCGCTCGCGCACCCGCGCTGACGGAGTGCCTGAAGCCCCGATCTGTTCGCGCTGGATCGCCCTATGATGTGGTCAATTTATGTGTCATAAACTCTTTTCTTAAATGCCTTTTGGAACTAACTTATAATTACCGTGCAACGCGTTACGTACTTTCATCGAGACAATTACCTCACGCGAGTGCCGATATTGCAGTGCTATTTCCTGAAGCTGTGATCTGGTGCCGTGGCTGGGACTCAGGTTAGTGGTCAGGCCTTTTTATCTACCCTGTGTATTGAGCAAGATCATAATTCCATAGGGGGTTCTTAGGTACTTACAGCACATTCCACCATTCATTTATACGGTCCTTCGAAAATCAAAAACAAGTTTTACCAAGCGCCTATTCAGATTCCACATTTTGGTACTTCGAGTCGGATTAGCATTTATTTAAATTGATTTTCGTAAAATCATCCACAAAAACAATATTTTTTCTGCCTCGTCCATTGACCACGTTGGTAAGTTTCTTGTAGGACGCCATTTTGAACAAAACTGTTACGTACCGTGTACCGACGATTTGTTCAACTTATACAAGCCGTGCTTGTTTTCTATTGAACTCATTAAGTGTAAATTTCATTTAGTCAGAAAATAGGCATTTTTTCCATTGATAAATTTGATACCTTTGCAAAATGTCTACCGAATCAGACAAGATCCCGTCTAGGAAGGAGCTGGAAGCTATTAGGAGTTTAAACAGGTCTATTGCTAAAAAACAACGTTTATTTTCACAAATACAGCAGGTTTATGATTTGTCAAAAAAAATAGATACTCATCCCAGCATAAAAGATATGTTTCATTTGCGTGCCTCAGAGATACAATCATTGCGGGAATCATTTGAATCCATATGCTTTGATATTTATGAAATACAACTAAGCATAAATCCTGAAACGCAATTCTCTGAAAACGACTTGAAAAGCTTTGATGACTTATTTTTTCGAGTAAAATTGTGTGCGGAACAATACAAAATGGTGGACGTGTCGTCATGTGCAACGAATAAAAATACTAACGTAGAAATTCGCCCACGTTTGCCCAAGCTCGAATTGTTCACATTTGATGGAGATATTGAGAATTTCATTACATTTTATGAAACATTTTGCTCATTGGTGCACAATCAGACAAGTATCTCAGACATAGATAAATTTCACTACCTGTTATCATGCACAAAGGGTTCTGCACTTAGCATTGTTAAAAGTGTACCCATAACTGCTAGTAACTACAAGGTAGTCTGGCGATCCTTGTTAGACAAATATCAGGATAATAGAATGCTTGTAGGTAAATACCTAGACAAAATGCTTAATTTCCCAGCGCTAAAGGATGAATCTCCTACAAACTTGAATAACTTCATAGAAACATTTGATCATTCGTACCGAGCCATTAATGCTCTTAATATTGACCATTTGTCTAGCTATGTGTTATGCCATATAGCGTTGACAGGTTTAGATCCGAGCACAAGAAAATCATTTGAACAAAGTCTCGATCAAAGGACTATACCTACCTATGATCAGCTGATGTCTCATGTGCATAATCAAATCAAAATATTAGAGCATTCGCAGGCTTATCCTGGTTCAAATTCCACAAAAAATAAAATTTCTACACCTAGCAATCAAAATAAAAGATCAAGTGATAACAACACTAGAAGGGCACTTGCTTCGCAGACGCAGTCGAGAGATAATAAATTTGTTTGTGCCCATTGTGACAATAATCACATGATTTTTCGCTGTGTGCAATTCCGTGAATTGTCTCCCGCGCAAAGAATCAAGCGTGCTGATGAATTGAGTCTTTGTCATAACTGCCTCAAGCAAGATCATTCGACTGCTAATTGCAAAAGTGAATACAAGTGTTTTACGTGTAATCAACGTCATCACTCGTTACTGCACACTGATTCGGAACTCAGCCCTACTACCGCGCGAGCCGTGCCCGCCAGCTGTAGCAGCGCTGATCCAATAAATGCGTGCACGTCGAATGCAGCTAACTATCACTCATCCGACGTAAACAAAAGCTATATAGTATTGCTAGGTACAGCCATAGTTAATGTCAGTGACTCATTTGGGAAACCGCACGCTTGCCGCGTTCTTATCGACTCTGGCGCTCAATCGAATTTCATAACTTTAAATTGTTTAGAGCGGCTAGGGTTGTCGCGTCAAAAATGCCCGTTCAATGTTATGGGTCTAGGTGGAAGTTCTGTAAAAAACTTTGGCATGACTTCTTGCACTTTATCGCCTCGGCATTCTGAAAAACCTACTTTAAAAATAGATGCTATTATATTGCAAAAAATTACATCTGATTTACCTACGGTAGAAATTTCTGAGGAGATATCCCTACAATATAAAAACCTTTTGTTAGCGGATCCATGCTTCCATAAAAGGTCACCTGTCGACATAATACTCGCAGGTGATGTATTTCCTCACATATACGATGGAAAGAAAATAATTTTAGGTCCCACATTACCCACTGCGCTCAGTAGTATTTTCGGGTTCGTATTGTGTGGCAAAATTGAAGTACCGTGTACTTCTGATGATGTCGCTAATATTGCAACGTCTTGCAATCTTGTGTCCTACACTAATGATAGTGACATCAACAACCAACTTAAACAATTTTGGGAAATAGAGGAGTCGCCGTGCGACATCCCTATAAGCCCACTTGAGAAACTCGCTGACGAGATTTATTCAGAGCGCTACTACAGGGACGAAACCGGTAGGTACGTTTCACCTATACTACTGGACCCTAATGGAACGCCTCTGGGCGAATCTTATAACCACGCCGTACGTCGGTTACAGCATTTAGAAAGACGTTTTGTTCGGTCACCTGAGCTTCGTAAGCCGTACATAGAATTTATGCGAGAATACGAGCAGATGGGGCACATGCAGCAATATACCGGTACAGAGCCAAGTCGGTATGTTATCCCACACCACTGCGTGGTTAAAAGCTCTAGTACCACTACTCCTGTGCGAGTGGTATTTGATGGCTCAGCGGCAACATCCAACGGCGTGTCATTGAACGACAACCTCCCCCTCGGATCGCAAGAGCGTTAAGACGTGTGCACTCGTTTAATTTTTTAAATTAAAAATAACCTTTTTCAAACTTGAATAAAAGTGAAATATCTAAGCAAGTACTAGGCGCGCAGAACACAACGACAGGTCGAAACTGTACAGTGAGCGATACGAGCAGGACAACAACAACCGAGACGGAGGTAGCATCCTGAGCTTCTCTGCGCATACGTCACATCAGCGTCACAAGTCCGCGCGCCCTGTTGCTTGCCACAATTGATAAGCGCCAGCGACAAGCGGTTAAATATTACCATTTTAGCCCAAGGTGAAAAATAAGGTTCATTGTTTATATTATTGCCGACTGCTGCTACAGATTGAATTGAAATAGTTCAAAAATACAATGTCGGTTTCACGTACGCCTACGAAGAGCAATTCTAAGCTCACTTCTCCCACCCATTATGGATCCGATTCAGCGCTTTATGTAGCCGAAAGTCATGAACATGCTGAAATTAACATTACAAAAAGATGTAAGCGCCGCCTGAATGACCTATCAAGCACTGCTGATATAACCTTATCTGATATAATGACAAGGATGGATGAAATAAAAAAACAGCAGGACTCTAAGTTTGCTTCCTTGGAATCATCAATAGTTGCCCAATCAACCCAGAACGACGAAATTAAGGACACCGTGATACACCTCTCTGCAAAATACGATGATGTTCTTAGTAACCTGAAAATACTCCAACAGGAAAATAACCTTTTCAAAAGCCACATCAAATCACTAGAAGCGAAACTGGAGCAATTTGAGAAAAATGCACGATCTACCACAGTGGAGCTTAGAAATCTCCCTACAACTGAATCTGAAAACAAGGAAAACTTAGTTGAACTTGCGAAAAACATTGGCAAAGTTATCAACGTTCCTATTCAAGAGTCAGATATTCGAGATGTATTCCGGATGAAGCTGAAAGATAAACCAACCGGCCCTATCATCGTCGATTTTACCTCGACTATCAAGAGAGAACACTTTATAAGATCCAAAAGAACTTACAATAAAGTGAACAGTCATCAACGTCTGAATACTGCTAGTATCAATATTAATGGTCCTCCTAAACCCATATATGTGGCAGAATCCCTCACTTCAACAGCTAGACGACTTCACTACCTAGCTAGAGTGTTTGCTAAAAATCACAACTACGAATACTGCTGGACATCTTTTGGCAAGGTATATTTGAAACGAAACTCCAGTGAACCGCGTTTGCACCTGAGCTGCGAACAAGATATTGAAAATCTAAAAAGAAGTATTTGACTAGTAAATCTTTGCTTTTTTGTATTACTCATATTTAATTTTACTGCATGCATATTCTACTGCCTTTATATAGACAACGCCCATCTTTTTTTAGTAATTCTGAATGTGCCTAGTAAGAATGAAAACATAACCAACATACACAAAACGAACACAGTCAATCATACGCAAAAACACTTCACATTCGTCGGCAAATACACAATAAACACATTTCTTAAGAATAACACATATGACTTACGTAGCACAGGAATTACTTTCTATATTATGTTAATAAAACCAACTAAAAAGGAGAGTAACAGTTCTGTTAAACTAAAAGCTACCTCACAAATTAATCTTTTGGACAAATTGACTTACGAGTATTATCCTATTAAAAACTTAATCCTAAAAATTCAACGAATTAAATAATATTCAAAGCGAAATTGACAGCTTTAATGTAGCTGATTCCACTATCTGTAACGCTGAAGATTGCTTGTCTTTTTTACCTGGTTCTAACAAATGCCTAAAAATCTTTCAACAAAACATTCGCAGTTTAAAATGTAATCTACCTGGGTTATTACCAATTCTCGTTAGAACGGGAGTAAGTTGGGACTGTATTGTCCTGACTGAGTGCTGGTTGCCATCTTCCCACTGTGTACCTCCTTTGGATGGATATAATAGTTTTTCTTCAACTAAAAATCGTACGCAAAATGAGGGTGTGGTTGTCTATTACAGGGAAAACTTAGTTATTAAATTTCTGTTGAAGAACCTACAATATCGGATGCGAATTGTCTTGTAATTACTCTGAATAATGATACGGTAGCTCTTGCTATTTATAGACCCCCCGGATACAAGAATATTACTACCTTTCTTCAATCCCTCAACAATATATTATTAAAATATTCCACTAGACAAAATGTCATATTGTTAGGTGACATTAACATTAATATAGCTGAGCATAGTACAGACCCAAATCTTTCTGCATACTTAGATATGCTTGCATTCCATGGTATGATCCCTGCGTTCACATTTCCAACTCATGATAAAACATGTTTAGATCATGTACTACTAAAGACCAAATTAACGGCTCGTTGCCTTATCCTCCAAACATCTTTGACTGATCATAACAGTGTTGTTTTGTACATTGCTACCTCCCTTAGACAAAAACCTCCAAAAGTAATTAAATACATAGATTATGAACGTTTAAATGCAGATCTAAAGAACACTGATTTTCGTTTTTTGTACACGATTAAAGATGTTAACGAAGCTGCGGCTTTCTTTCAGAAAATACTTCAAGAAGCTATTACGGCCAACTCTAAGGACGTGAAAATTTCCAGCCGAAAAAAAATCTTAAAACCCTGGATAACCCCGGGTATCTTGAAATGTATTAAAAACCGTGATAACCTACTTAAAAAATTTAAAAAAGATCCAGATAATGAGATATTAAAAACTACCTACAAAAGGTACAGAAACTTTTGTTCATCCCTATTGAAAAAACTAAAGAGGAACTATGAGAAACTTCAACTCCAAAATGCAGGCAAAGACTGCAAAAAGCTTTGGAAAGCAGTAAAAGAGATCACCTATTCTAATAAACCTAAAGATATCCCATTAGATTTAATATGCACAAATGATCCACAAAAATCAGCAAATAATGTAAATCATTATTTCGCAAATGTAGGCAGAACTTTAGCTGAAAACCTAAGCAAGAATAATTGTTCTACCGAACCCCATACTTTAAATTCATGCTGCCATTCTTTCACTCTTTTACCTACTGATGATGATGAGGTTGGAATTTTAATAGCAGGTTTAAAAAGTAACTGTTCAGTTGGCTTAGATATGGTATCTGGCGAAATTTTAAAGGCAAATAAGGATGTCTTAACGTCTCCGATATCGTACATCTGTAACTTGTCACTTTCGACTGGAGTATTCCCCACCATCTACAAGAGGTCGAGAATTCATCCCATCCATAAAAATGGAGACAGAGGCTGTGTCAGTAATTATAGACCAATTTCTATTCTCCCTACTCTTTCAAAAATTTTGGAACGTGTTATTAATAGTAGACTAGTAAAATATTTAGAAAATAAAAATCTTTTATCGCAGGCACAATTTGGATTTAGAGCGAACAGATCCACATCAGATGCGGTGTTTGAACTTACAAATTACATAGTTAACAACTTTGATAATAAAAAGAAGACAATAGGAATATTTTTAGATTTAGCAAAGGCGTTTGACACAGTCTCTGTTCCAATTTTAATTAAGAAGCTGGAATGCCTCGGTGTTAGAGACCTTCAGTTGAAACTTTTACAAGATTACCTGACTGGCCGAACACAATGTGTACAAATAGGCAATATCATAAGCGAAGAAATTCCAGTGACTTTTGGAGTTCCCCAAGGAAGTATCCTGGGTCCGACACTCTTCCTTGTGTACATAAACGACCTTTGTCAGATGAAAATTCCTAATGCAAAGATCACCTTTGCAGATGACACTGCTTTGCTTTTTAGTGGTAACTCCTGGGATGAGGTTTTTTCAAATGCACAGAGAGGAATGAATTTTGTAACTAATTGGTTGTATAAGAACATCTTAACGCTTAATGTTGCAAAGACCAATTACATAACCTTTTCCATGAAAACTAACGATAAGCCTGATCCTTCATATCGCGTTATTTCTCACTCGTGCTCAAATCTGAATGATGAACACTGTACATGCCCCAATCTTACAAACTCATCATTAACGAAGTATCTGGGTGTGATCATAGATAGTAAACTAAATTTCAACCATCATATAGACCATCTTTCTGCGAGAGTACGTAAGCTAATCGTAATTTTTAAAGCTCTAAGATATGTTGCACAAAAAAACGTGATCAAATCGGTGTATTTTGCTCTCTGCCAATCACAACTCATTTACTGCATTACTTCCTGGGGTGGAGCGTGTAAAACACATTTTCTGAAAATTGAGAGAGCGCAAAGAGTCCTTCTTAAAGTCAGCTTATCCTTGCCATTCTATCACCCAACTTGTGATCTCTATAAAAAATGGGAAGTATTGACGGTCCGACAGCTTTTCATCCTTTACACTGTAACTAAACAACATTCCCTATTAAAATATGAACCTGATAAATTCAAAAATCAGCGACGTAAGGATAGAATTTGCACAACCACGGCATTCAATACTAGGACTGCACATAATTTTTTCTGTTACCAGGGTTCTAACTTATGTAATAAGTTAAACCGAATCCTTTCAATATATTCAGTACCAAAAACAAAATGTAAATATTTGGTTATGGAGTGGTTACAAAAGTTAGATTACAACCTTACAGAAAATCTACTTCATCAATAAATACTGACCAGGTGACTTTAAAAGGGGTAGTCACCTGGTATTGTCTAGAGTAAAACGAAGTACGGTAAAAATACACTCAACTCATTTAAAAAATATTCACTCAAATTTATAACGACGATTTATTTTTTTATTTTTTTATTTCCATAAAAACGGCAACAATTTTTTAACTTGCACCACCGCCTTATCTTAGGAATGCAGTGAACACAGTAAACTCGCTTCTGACTTTTGTTGACCACATCTAATTTTTGTAATTATTTTTTTCTTCTACCCGCACTGTTGTAACAAAGTTAATATAACATAATATTTCATCATGTAAGTGACGATTGTCTTGATGAAGAATAAAGTTCTTTAAACCGAAAGTTTTATTAACAAAAAAATCATAGTTAAACTACACTCACACAAACACAAGTTACACCCACACACACAGACAAGCACTTACACAAACACGAAACCCTTGACACAACACATCACAATTCACAACACACCCTAACATACATATACACACATTCATTCTGAAGCGTTTGTTTCTATTTTCGTTTTATGCTTACTTAAAAAGTTATAATTTAACTACCTACCCATGTTTCTCCAACTATAATATTAAATAATCGCTCCTTATATCAAAAAGTGCTATTATATCAGTTCCACTCAAATACAACTGGTCTTGTATCCTTCCGTGAGTGGGGACCTGGTGATTTGAAATACAGGCATTTTCATGCCTACCTCAGACACCAGCTTCTCACATATTATAGACTACCCACGTACCTGTATTAGAATAGATATAAGTAATATTGTAATTAAGATGTAAGGTCTGTTTTTTGTGAGGAGAAATAATTAAACATTATTATTATTATTACATAACTTGCTTACAGGCAAAAAACTTCATCATGATATTATAAAAATAATCTTTAATTTTCGGCTGTATCCCGTTTGCTTCACCGCTGACATAGCAAAATTTTACAGAATGGTACTGATTAACCCATCTGAACGCTGTTATCAGCATATTTTACGGAGGGAGTCACCGTGCGATGAAATAAAAACTTATGAGCTATTGACAAATACCTACGGATTACGCTCGTCTGGTTATGTGGCTGTACGCTCGTTGCAGCAACTAGCTACTGATGAGGGTGCGAGCTATCCTCGCGCGGCTGACGTACTTATGCAGGGTTTTTTTGTGGACGACCTTCTATGGTCTGCTGAAGACCTTGACAAGGCCTGTATTTTACAGGACGAGCTCATAGCTCTGTTAAAACTGGGTGGTTTTGATCTTCGCAAATGGGCAAGCAACACTCCCGATTTACTGTCAAGGATTAACGCAGATCAAGCAGTAGCTATAAATTTCCACGATGACACCGTGTGTTCGTCACTGAAGGTATTAGGCTTAAAATGGCTACCCATCGATGACTGTTTTTCATTCGATTACAACATGACGGATAATACCTACACGAAGCGTTCGGTGCTAAAATTGCTAGCTAGCATTTTTGAACCTGTGGGATTCCTATCTCCATGTACCTTTTTAGCAAAATGCATAATGCAAGACTTGTGGAAGTTAAGTCTTGGTTGGGATGACGCACTTCCTTCCGATTTGCGCGATAAGTGGTCTTTGTTTATCTCTTCATTGTCTTGTCTCTCATCACTTAAAATTGAGCGACACATGCTTATACCTAAATTTTGTGATGTACATTTAGTTGCCTTTTGTGATGCATCTACCCGTGGTTATGCTTCTGTGATATACGTACTCAGTGTCAATCAAAACAATGAGGTAAAGACCCGTTTGCTTATCAGTAAAAGCAAGGTTGCCCCCATTAAACCTCTCTCAATTCCGAGGCTCGAATTAATGTCCGCTGTGTTGCTATCCAAACTGGTTTTGTTTGTTAAACAAAATACTCAGGGCATCACATTTAAAATTACCGCCTTGACGGACTCTAGTGTGGCACTAGCCTGGTTGCAGACGCCTCCCTACAAATTAAAAACTTTTGTTTCGAGCCGTGTCGCTCAAGTAGTGGAGGTAGTTCCGTCTAACTGCTGGTTTCATGTACGAAGCGAAAATAATGCCGCTGACCTGTGCTCGCGTGGCGCTTTTCCTACTCAAATCGTAGCTGAGTCCGAGCGCTGGTTACGCGGCCCAGAGTGGCTCACAGATGACATTCATTTGTGGCCGATCAGTACATTTTACGTCAATGATAAAACAGAAATTCTAGAACTTAAAACTAATACTGATTCATTCGGCCTTGCTTGTCAAAACATTAAAGATGAAATTCCAGAATCAATATTTGAAAGATTCTCGTCATTCAATAAATTGCAACGTGTCATTGCTTGGTGCTTGCGGTTTATAAAAAACTGCAAGACATCTGGACGTTCTGTTGGACCGTTATCGACTCACGAGTTGAATGCGTCTCATGATCAGATAATAAAAATGACACAGCAGCAATATTTTTCTAGCGAAGTAAAAAATATTAAAAATAATAAATTTATTCCATCATTAAGGAAACTTTCACCCTTCGTGGATGCGCATGATTTTCTCAGGGTGGGGGGTAGGATCAGTCAAGCTGACCTACCCTACAATAGTAAGCATCCCTTGCTTTTGCCTAAAAAATCTCATGTAACAATTTTAATAATTGAACATTTTCATAAGTTGTACCTACACGTAGGACCTCGTTCCCTTCAAGGAATTTTGTGCAAGCGATATTGGATCTTATCTGCACGCAGTATGATTCGAAGTGTATTGTCTAAATGCATCACTTGTTTTAAATGCAGACCCACGTCAATACAGCCAGCAATGAGCCTATTACCTGGCGAAAGATTAAAAATCAATAAAGTATTTAATGATGTCGGTTGTGACCTGGGTGGCCCGTTTTATATAAAAGCAAGTTTAAACCGCAATGCGAAAATCCTTAAATGTTAAATGTATCTTTTTGTCTGCTTCTCCACAAAGGCCGTTCACATTGAAGTACTCAGCGATCTATCAGCTGATTGTTTCCTTGCCTCACTCGATAGGTTCGTGGCGCGACGCGGCCTTTGCTCGTGTTTACATTCGGACAATGGCACTAATTTCATCGCCGCTGCGAAACACTTAAAAGAAGTTTGCAAATTTTTCAATGAAAATGACAATGCAATTGCTGATGGTTGTTCAACCCGCTCGATTGAGTGGAAAAATATTCCACCAACGGCAGCATCGATGGGCGGATTGTGGGAAGCTGGCATCAAATCTGCCAAACACCACCTACTCCGTGCAGTGGGTGAAAAGTCACTTACCTTTGAAGAACTCACGACCGTTTTCTGTAAAATTGAAGCTGTCATGAATTCACGACCCCTTTGTCCCTTATCTGACAATCCTAACGAGTTTGACGTGTTAACACCGGGTCATTTCTTAATAGGACAAAGTCTTCTCGCTGTACCCGAATACGAGTTAGATGATGTAGTTACGAACCGACTGTCACGTTGGCAGTGCATACAAAAAATCTCCCAAACATTTTGGAAAAAATGGTCTGACGACTATTTGCATACCTTGCAACAACGAGCAAAGTGGTTCAATTCACCTCCAAACATAAAAATTAATGACTTAGTTCTTATCAAATCCGAGTTCACTCGTCCACTAAACTGGGTTCGTGCTAAGGTGGTTCAGCTCCACGAAGGGCCAGATAAAATAGTTCGGGTTGTTACTTTGAGGACGCAAAAGGGACTTATAAAGAGGCCAGTAAAAAAGCTGAGTCCTTTCCCTTATTCAAATTAAATTTCATAAACCATGAGCCTGTTTAGTTCCTATTGTCTAGGCAGGTTACTATATCTTAGTACTTAAGTAAACTTTTCAATAAACCTGTTTAAAATTTAGTGTTTTAGTCCTTTTAATGACGACATTCCTTCTAACCTTATAATGTTAGTTACTCATTGTTGGACAAATTTTGAAATTATGATAATTTCGGTGGAGGGTATGTTCGATCTTTGCTCATAAAAAACATAGGGTAGTTTTAATTTGGCTTGTCCGTTCGTTTGTTTCCTACCCGCATTGGAAATCGGTGAATGGACCGGTGGGGTGATGTCGGCTCTCCCCCCGCGCTCGCGCACCCGCGCTGACGGAGTGCCTGAAGCCCCGATCTGTTCGCGCTGGATCGCCCTATGATGTGGTCAATTTATGTGTCATAAACTCTTTTCTTAAATGCCTTTTGGAACTAACTTATAATTACCGTGCAACGCGTTACGTACTTTCATCGAGACAATTACCTCACGCGAGTGCCGATATTGCAGTGCTATTTCCTGAAGCTGTGATCTGGTGCCGTGGCTGGGACTCAGGTTAGTGGTCAGGCCTTTTTATCTACCCTGTGTATTGAGCAAGATCATAATTCCATAGGGGGTTCTTAGGTACTTACAGCACATTCCACCATTCATTTATACGGTCCTTCGAAAATCAAAAACAAGTTTTACCAAGCGCCTATTCAGATTCCACAAGTTCATTTAGTTAACCCGCGCGGAGACGCATCTTTTGACACCCCACACGTGAGCCTAGCTCTCACGAAACGTCAAAAAATTGCTTTTTTTTTAAGTTTCGTAAGAGCTTGCTAATCTAACCTAACCTAACTAACCTAACCTAACCTAACCAAACCATCGATATTTCTGCCTCCAGGAGAGCTTTTTTTACCTAGTTTTTTGCATATTAATTATAATACAGGCTAGCTCCTGCTATCCCGACTATAAAAATTGACATCGCAGCTTTATATTAAAAAACTGGTTTTTGGCCCACTGTGCAAAATTTTTGTTCCGTTGAAATTTTTATTCCAGTTCACTTAGTTAACCCGCGCGGAGACGCATCTTTTGACACCCCACACGTGAGCCTAGCTCTCACGAAACGTCAAAAAATTGCTTTTTTTTTACGTTTCGTAAGAGCTTGCTAATCTAACCTAACGTAACTAACCTAACCTAACCTAACCAAACCATCGATATTTCTGCCTCCAGGAGAGCTTTTTTTACCTAGTTTTTTGCATATTAATTATAATACAGGCTAGCTCCTGCTATCCCGACTATAAAAATTGACATCGCAGCTTTATATTAAAAAACTGGTTTTTGGCCCACTGTGCTAAATTTTTGTTCCGTTGAAATTTTTATTCCAGTTTATTTAGTTAACCCGCGCGGAGACGCATCTTTTGACACCACACACGTGAGCCTAGCTCTCACGAAACGTCAAAAAATTGCTTTTTTTTTACGTTTCGTAAGAGCTTGCCAATCTTTTTTTTTTTTTTTTGTTGCCGGGGTGGAAAATCCTCATGGATGTCCTTCGCCCGGGGCGGGCGAAGGGGTCTGTCAGACTCTTACTGAAACGACAGGGAGCCGTGCTTTCTCCCGAGCCATTCGTCGAGCTAATCTAACCTAACCTAACTAACTTAACCTAACCTAACCAAACCATCGATATTTCTGCCTCCAGGAGAGCTTTTTTTACCTAGTTTTTTGCATATTAATTATAATACAGGCTAGCTCCTGCTATCCCGACTATAAAAATTGACATCGCAGCTTTATATTAACCTGTAAAGCCCGGAAACTCACTGGTGAGTTTCATTAATCGAAACCACGTTGGGCACTGACACTCACCGTTGAGTTTTGCGATTCACTCGTTTATTACCTCTATTATTACCAAAACGCAATGTATTTTATGCTGTGGCAACATTTACACGCTTGGCCATAGACATTATTGGTCGTCTCAGGTGCCCTCCGACAAAAAATATATGCTGTCATAACTGAGAAAAAATGTCAAACTGACATTTGAATCCGGTTTGTCGTATGCGGGCGGGGCTTGAAGGATGGTACGTTTGACGAATGGCGGCTTTCAGAGGTTAAAAAACTGGTTTTTGGCCCACTGTGCAAAATTTTTGTTCCGTTGAAATTTTTATTCCAGTTCATTTAGTTAACCCGCGCGGAGACGCATCTTTTGACACACCACACGTGAGCCTAGCTCTCACGAAACGTCAAAAAATTGCTTTTTTTTTACGTTTCGTAAGAGCTTGCTAATCTAACCAAACCTAACTAACCTAACCTAACCTAACCAAACCATCGATATTTCTGCCTCCAGGAGAGCTTTTTTTACCTAGTTTTATGCATATTAATTATAATACAGGCTAGCTCCTGCTATCCCGACTATAAAAATTGACATCGCAGCTTTATATTAAAAAACTGGTTTTTGGCCCACTGTGCAAAATTTTTGTTCCGTTGAAATTTTTATTCCAGTACATTTAGTTAACCCGCGCGGAGACGCATCTTTTGACACCCCACACGTGAGCCTAGCTCTCACGAAACGTCAAAAAATTGCTTTTTTTTACGTTTCGTAAGAGCTTGCTAATCTAACCTAACCTAACCTAACCAAACCATCGATATTTCTGCCTCCAGGAGAGCGTTTTTTACCTAGTTTTTTGCATATTAATTATAATACAGGCTAGCTCCTGCTATCCCGACTATAAAAATTGACATCGCAGCTTTATATTAAAAATCTGGTTTTTGGCTCACTGTGCAAAATTTTTGTTCCGTTGAAATTTTTATTCCAGTTCATTTAGTTAATTCGCGCGGAGACGCATCTTTTGACACCCCACACGTGAACCTAGCTCTCACGAAACGTCAAAAAATTGCTTTTTTTTTAAGTTTCGTAAGAGCTTGCTAATCTAACCTAACCTAACTAACCTAACCTAACCTAACCAAACCATCGATATTTCTGCCTCCAGGAGAGCTTTTTTTACCTAGTTTTTTGCATATTAATTATAATACAGGCTAGCTCCTGCTATCCCGACTATAAAAATTGACATCGCAGCTTTATATTAAAAAACTGGTTTTTGGCCCACTGTGCAAAATTTTTGTTCCGTTGAAATTTTTATTCCAGTTCATTTAATTAACCCGCGCGGAGACGCATCTTTTGACACCCCACACGTGAGCCTAGCTCTCACGAAACGTCAAAAAATTGCTTTTTTTTTACGTTTCGTAAGAGCTTGCTAATCTAACCTAACCTAACTAACCTAACCTAACCTAACCAAACCATCGATATTTCTGCCTCCAGGAGAGCGTTTTATACCTAGGTTTTTGCATATTAATTGTAGGGGAGGTAATGAAGAAAACCAACAGTAAAGATAAAATTCGAAAATGTCACGGACGAGGAGAATGTCTACGTGCGCGCTGCCTTGATATATCGACTAAACTCCGATCGCCCCGCGATCCCCGCGTCGCGCGCGCGCTCCCCGCGCCCACCTGCTTCAGCCCCGCGCACCCGAACAAGCTCCTCAAACGTAACATTTGAGTTTATTTTAAAACGAAAAGTACAAATTATCACGTAATTAAAAAATGTTAATAAAAATATGGCAAGTAAGGAGTTAAAATAGGCAAATGTTAGTTCGCACCGTTAACATTCCCCACCCCAGTGCGTCAGCACTCATCTTCCGTCAGGATTCGAGCGATGCGTGCAGCTGACCGACGCAACATACCAGTCTTGGTTTTTATATCAAGAACCCGTATGCGTCCATCTCTCCCTGCTATTACTGCCTGCACGCGACCGCGCGGCCAAACATTACGCGGAGAATCAGGATCGACGATTAACACAAGGTCACCCACTTTCAAGGGTGTTTGTTCCTGATGCCATTTGGTTCTAGGTTGCATATCTGGTAGTACCTCCCTCACCCAACGCTTCCAAAACAAATCTGCGAGTCTTTGGGAGATGCGCCATTGCTTTCGTAGATATGTATCTGACTCATCGTATGTACCGATCGTAGGTAGGTTAGATGAAGAGCCAAGAAGAAAATGGTTAGGTGTCAGTGACTCATCGGAATGCGGTTCGACGCTCACGTGGGTCAGCGGACGGCTGTTCACCATATGTTCCACCTCTGCCAGCAGGGTATTTAGAACCTCATCGCGGGGTGCGCGTTCCTTCAGCACGACCTTCAGTGAATTTTTCACACACCGTATTAGGCGTTCCCACGCCCCACCCCAATGTGGGCTGGCAGGTGGAGAGAATGTCCATGTAGTGCCGTAGTTGGCAGCTTCTCCCTTCAGCGTCTCTTCATCAAGTTCGCTAATCGACTTTCTTATTTCATTTAGTCCCCCTCTCAGGTTAGTCCCGTTATCTGAGTACATATGTTGTGGCCACCCTCTCCTCGCGGCCATGCGACGTAAAGCCATAATAAATGCGTCAGAGGTAAGTTTCGACACCACTTCAATATGTATGGCTCTAACAGTCAGGCAAGTGAATAGAACGCCATATCTTTTCTCTCGTCGCCTGTACTGTACTGTCACCTCCATAGGCCCAAAAAGATCCACTCCACAGAAAGTGAACGGGCGTTGACTATGAGCCATTCTGGCTTCAGGTAAGTTCCCCATTCTGGGTGGTTGCGGCCGTGCTTTTCTTATTCTACAAAACATGCATTTTGAGGTCACATGTTTGATTGTAGGTCTCAAACGAATAATCCAATAATTTGGTTTCAGATTATTGACGAGAACTTCTTGGTTTCCGTGGCCGGCCTTCACGTGGTGGTGCCTGACTATTAACTGAGCGACATAGTTGCGGCCGTCAAGTATTACTGGATATTTAATTTCAGGTGGTATTCCAGGTGCCTGGTCGATGCGGCTTCCAACGCGTAAAACTCCGTACTCGTCAATCACAGGAGTTAAGGTGAGTAGCTTACTTTTTCGATCTAATGGTTTTTTATTTTTCAGGTTTTCCAGGTCTTCGGCGAATGTCTGCCTCTGGGAGTGCATGAGCAACAGGCGTTCTGCTCTCCTCATCATATCACCATCGATTGCACTGGTAAGTTTCTTGCATTTATCAATAAATAATAATACCATACAAGTACTTTTCAGGAGGCGTAGCCAGGATGAAAATCTTTCAGGTTCCGGCACGGCAGGTGAGTATTCTTCAGTGACGACGAGAGAAACCCGTTCCAGAACATCGGTGCTGACTTCCAGCTGTTGTACATCCGCGGGCCATGTCTCTTTTCCCTTGTACAAGAACTCGGGGCCATTTAACCATTCATTTTGTAGCATATTTAATTCACAGATATCTCTCGTGGCGATGTCGGCTATATTCATTTTAGTAGGTATGAAATGCCATTCCTTTATTTGTGTCAACTCGTCGATTTCGCCAAGACGGTGCGCCACAAACGCTTTATAATCTCTCGCATTGTTTCTAATCCAGTGTAGAACGGTTGACGAGTCGCACCAAAAAAACCTTTCTTGTGGTAACATATTTCTGTGTTCTTTTGTTATAGTATCTGCGAGCCGAGCAGCAAGGAGCGCCGCCTGCAGTTCTAATCGTGGTACAGACGTATGTTTCAGTGGTGCTACTCTGCACTTACTCGAAATGAACGCTAATTTATTTTGAGCGTCGTTATCTTGCCAGCGCCAGAATGCCACGGCGGCCATAGCGTAAGTTGAACTATCGCTGAATATATGTAGCTGCAGGTTTGTATAACATAATGTCGTAGCGGAGGGAAGCGCGCGTGATTCATTTGTAATAGGCTGCCTTGGTGCGCGCGCCGACGGCGACGACTCGCTATCCGGTGCGTTCGGTGCAACTATCTCCGTTTCACTCTTACGTACACTCGCATGATAACAACGAGGTAATCGAATATGGCCAACTTTTTTTAGAAGTTTTAGCCAATTTAACCATTTGTCATTTACGCTGTCTGGTATTTCGTCATCCCAGCTTAAATTAATCTTCCACATTTGTTGTAATAGTATTTTAGCTTTAATTGTGAATGGTGACAGGAATCCGTAGACGTCAAAAATAGACATAATCAAACGTAACATTTCCCTTTTCGTAGGACGTTTCAAGCCATTTATTATGTTTTCAGGAATTCGTTTAAATGAGGTATCGAATCCCAACGTATCTTCTTTCGGGTACCAGATTAATCCAAGAGTTCGTTCTCCAGCTTCCTGCTGGCCGACTTTGAAACGTACTGCCGTAGAACATAAGGTTTCCTTTGGTAAGTTTTCTAACACCGCCACGCTGTTGCTATTCCAGTTTCTTATCTCAAAACCTCCGCATTTATGAATGTATGTAATTTCTTTTGTTAATCGAACAGCTGTTGACTCGTCTTCTAAACTGTCTATGTAGTCATCCATATAGTGCTGATTATAGATTGCATTTGCTGCTGCGGGGTGTGTCGTTCCGAATCTTTTAGCATTTTTATTCTTTATAAATTGTGAAATAAACGGTGACGAATTCGAACCAAAGATTAATGACGTCATCGCATATGTTTTTACAGGATCGTCTGGTGAATCTCTCCACAAGAAGCGCAGTGCGTTTTGATCTTCACTTTGTATTTTAATTCTCAGGAACATATCACGGATGTCACCGGTCACAGCCACTCTGTTTTCGCGGAATCTCAACATGATGCCGTATAGTGATACAAGTAAGTCAGGTCCAGTCAGTATATAATCGTTCAACGAGGAGTTATGACTCTTAGCTGCGGCGTCAAAAACTAACCGCAGTTTCTTTTTATTAGGGTTATCTACGCCGAAGTGAGGAAGATACCAGGTCTTTGGTGTGGTTTGGATATCAGTCAATTCTCGTGCGTAGTCATTGTGTAGTAGATGGTATATTCTCTCTTTGTATCTCTCCGCGTAATTCTCACATTTCTTTAGTTTTCTTTCGACTCCTTTCAGTCTGTTCAAGGCAGTGGTATATGACTCTGGCATCTTGCAATTTTTATCTTTCCACGGGAGGCCGATGTACCAGTTGCCGTCCTTCAGGACAGAAGTACTTTCGAGGTGGGCTATTGCTCGTTCATCTTCTGCGTTTAGACGAGGTTTTCCTGATATACCCATAGCTTCTATTGAAAACGAGCGGCGGACTTCCTCATGTAAGTCGTTCATTAAGCATTTAGTTTCGATTTGAGATTCATCGGCTTCAGTTAAAAATAAAGTTGATTGCTTGCTTCGACAGTTCACGTCCGAGGACGTGCGGCCATGTAAACACCAACCGAGCTGAGTACGAGTTAGGTACGGTTCGGTAGGATTACCTCGAATAACTTTCAGGGGCAATAGCAAATCGTAGTTGTCTTGTCCTATTAATATTTCCGGTTTGCATTGTCCATAACATAACTTGTGTTTTATATTATTTATTGCATCACTGCACTTTAGTTTGTCGAGCGATATATATTGCGTAGGTAAGTTAAGTCCTTTAGTAGTACGTGCTTGCAATGTAAACATCGTACCGTCACTGTTTGACACGCTTAAGTCCACTATTTCACTATCACACATAAGTTCGCTACTGTCCCATGCGCCACGCACTTTTAATGTTTGTTTACGTCCGCGTATACCTAACTTCACCATCAGTACGTCACTAGCTATCGTCACAGTGGAACCATCATCCAATAAGGCCACCGTGCTCAATGTTCCATAAGGTCCGTGTATATTTATAGGCACCGTCTTTAGTAACACTTGACTATAACTGTCATCGTTAATGTAGGCGACAGCCTCGCTAGGCAGCACCGAGGCCGGGGGTGACGCCTCAGGGGTTGCCGCAACGGACAGTTGACACTGCTCACTACCGCGTCCATCAGGGAAATGCAGAAGTTGATGGTGCGATTGTCCACAATTATCCGTATCACACACGGGTGCTGAGCAACTGTCACGTTTATGACGCGACACCAAACACTTATAGCATAAACCGTTACGTTTTATAAACTGCCATCTGTCCTTACGCAACGCTTTTTTAAACTTTTTACAGTCTATTATTTTATGTTTATTTATTTTACAGAAACGGCACTTATCGTCACCAATGGTACTGTCCGAAGAGTTTTGCACTAGCACCGTTTGAGTTCTGTATAAGTCACTTTGTTTACGTTTATTGTCACTGGGATTGTATACTAAATTCACTGATGTTTTTGATATTTTTATAGCTTCGTGGTTCAAAAACTCGGATAATATCACAAGTTTAGGCTTGTCCCCGCTGCTGATAATGGGATAACTGTAGTCTGCCCATTTTGAGATAAGCACTGTAGGTAATTTAGACAGGATTATTGATGTAACGGCTGTTCCTTTCAGGTACTCATCTTGTCCAATGGCGAGCACCGCAGCGACATAGTTTTTTACTTTTACAGAGAACGATATTATTTCTTTGTGATATTCCTGGGCCATCGGTTGAAGCTTGTTGATATCGTACACAATTTTAGCAATAATAATATCTGGATTTCCAAATTGTAACTCCAGCGTGGACATCACAACATCCGGTGACGTAGCACTAATTAGCAGTGCTGTTACAGCATGTTTTGCTGCTCCATGTAAACATTTCCGTAGTCTCCATAAGTTTTCCTGATTGCTGAAGTTACACACTTTTGTTGAGTCTTCGTATGCTTGCTTGAACTGCAGCCAATCCATCGGGTCACCTCCAAAACCAGGTAAGTCTTTAGGTGTACTCAATCGGCTCAGCATTTGAGCATGCGATCCATTAGCTGTGGTAGCAGCGGCCAGATTTTTAAGAGCGCTTGCCAGCATGTGAACTGTTCCATCAGTACCACCACGGGCAGCTGTTTGCTGCGCCAGCGTCGGTAGCGGCAGGTCAAGGTCACCCAGTTTTGTATCCTGCGGCTGAGCAGCCTCTGCCTCCAGTTCACGATGACTCCGTTCTAGCCACTTCTCCACCTCAACTTTCGTATGACCTTCTTCTGTTCTTCCTTCCGATTGTGAACTGTATTCTTCGTTTTCTAGCTCGGCCAACTCGGCCGCCAACTTTTTATCGATTATTTCCATTTGTATTTTTGCCTTAGCTTCTGCTGCTTCTAATTCCAGTCTTTTCTTTCTAGCTAACACTGATGAAGATGTGGACTTTGACCGAGATTTCGACTTTGATATTTTTTCTGACTTTGAGGGTAGACCCATGTTGGAACTCATTTTCACTTTTCCACTTTGTTCAGGTAGAAATATAGGTTTATCGACTCGTTTTAGGTCCTGTTTTTGTTCATCAAGATCACTTTTAGGGTTCGGTTGTCTGAATCATCTTGAACAGCTATTTCTAAGCCTTCAGCGCCCTTAGACATTTCGCCATAAAGTTCTTTATTTTTCTTCGCTGTGCTCCGTGTATTCACCATAGCTCAAGATTTTGGTGGTGTATGATACATTCAGCAGATTCGGCTCGAATGACCAGATTGTAGGGGAGGTAATGAAGAAAACCAACAGTAAAGATAAAATTCGAAAATGTCACGGACGAGGAGAATGTCTACGTGCGCGCTGCCTTGATATATCGACTAAACTCCGATCGCCCCGCGATCCCCGCGTCGCGCGCGCGCTCCCCGCGCCCACCTGCTTCAGCCCCGCGCACCCGAACAAGCTCCTCAAACGTAACATTTGAGTTTATTTTAAAACGAAAAGTACAAATTATCACGTAATTAAAAATGTTAATAAAAATATGGCAAGTAAGGAGTTAAAATAGGCAAATGTTAGTTCGCACCGTTAACA
>CATNWG010000083.1:0-51000 GCA_951329385.1 Polia nebulosa
TAACCTAACCTAACCTAACCTAACCTAACCTAACCTAACCTAACCTAACCTAACCTAACCTAACCTAACCTAACCTAACCTAACCTAACCTAACCTAACCTAACCTACCTAACCTAACCTAACCTAACCTAACCTAACCTAACCTAACCTAACCTAACCTAACCTAACCTAACCTAACCTACCTAACCTAACCTAACCTAACCTAACCTAACTAAACCTAACCTAACCTAACCTAACCTAACCTAACCTAACCTAACCTAACCTAACCTAACCTAACCTAACCTAACCTAACCTAACCTAACCTAACCTAACCTAACCTAACCTAACCTAACCTAACCTAACCTAACCTAACCTAACCTAACCTAACCTAACCTAACCTAACCTAACCTAACCTAACCTAACCTAACCTAACCTAACCTAACCTAACCTAACCTAACCTAACCTAACCTAACCTAACCTAACCTAACCTAACCTAACCTAACCTAACCTAACCTAACCTAACCTAACCTAACCTAACCTAACCTAACTACCTAACCTAACCTAACCTAACCTAACCTAACCTAACCTAACCTAACCTAACCTAACCTAACCTAACCTAACCTAACCTAACCTAACCTAACCTAACCTAACCTAACCTAACCTAACCTAACCTAACCTAACCTAACCTAACCTAACCTAACCTAACCTAACCTAACCTAACCTAACTAACCTAACCTAACCTAACCTAACCTAACCTAACCTAACCTAACCTAACCTAACCTAACCTAACCTAACCTAACCTAACCTAACCTAACCTAACCTAACCTAACCTAACCTAACCTAACCTAACCTAACCTAACCTAACCTAACCTAACCTACCTAACCTAACCTAACCTAACCTAACCTAACCTAACCTAACCTAACCTAACCTAACCTAACCTAACCTAACCTAACCTAACCTAACCTAACCTAACCTAACCTAACCTAACCTAACCTAACCTAACCTAACCTAACCTAACCTAACCTAACCTAACCTAACCTAACCTAACCTAACCTAACCTAACCTAACCTAACCTAACCTAACCTAACCTAACCTAACCTAACCTAACCTAACCTAACCTAACCTAACCTAACCTAACCTAACCTAACCTAACCTAACCTAACCTAACCTAACCTAACCTAACCTAACCTAACCTAACCTAACCTAACCTAACCTAACCTAACCTAACCTAACCTAACCTAACCTAACCTAACCTAACCTAACCTAACCTAACCTAACCTAACCTAACCTAACCTAACCTAACCTAACCTAACCTAACCTAACCTAACCTAACCTAACCTAACCTAACCTAACCTAACCTAACCTAACCTAACCTAACCTAACTAACCTAACCTAACCTAACCTAACCTAACCTAACCTAACCTAACCTAACCTAACCTAACCTAACCTAACCTAACCTAACCTAACCTAACCTAACCTAACCTAACCTAACCTAACCTAACCTAACCTAACCTAACCTAACCTAACCTAACCTAACCTAACCTAACCTAACCTAACCTAACCTAACCTAACCTAACCTAACCTAACCTAACCAGAGTCCGCGGCTTCCCCCCGCGACGATAGCACGCTTTTAAGGTTGCTCCGCGCTCGAAATCCTAAAAAATTTGCTTCAAAAATCCGAAAAAGTGGTATTTTTAAACCGAATATCATCGTGTATACCACCAAAATACGCGGAAAAATGCAAGCTATCTGATGGTGAAAAGTGCGCAACTGTGAGTGTCTTGAGAAAAGAAATATTCACAAAAAAGTGAAAAAGTGCAAAAAAGTTAAACTTAAAATTAAAACGCCGTGGAATCCAGATCGACGACACCTATATTTTTTGGTGCCTAACGACGCGTCTCGTTGACGCCCATAATCTGAAGCTGCTTCCGGATTTTTCCGGGCCACGACTTCGAAGAAAACGAAGAAAAACCTCGGACCACGTGGCCACGTGCCACCAGTTCCAGCGGAGTGCGGCTGGCACCATATAGCGGCATCGAGGAAGGACATCGAGCCCTACGGAACGACGCTTCAAGCACTAAAAAAGGTGAAGTGGTTGCAGAGTTATCAAATTTTCAAAATTGTCAAAATTTTCTAAAATCTCTATTTAATTATTTATCGCGACGACCCCCCAAATTTAATTTGGCATTTGAAGGGCCCTAGTAACTACTACAATTCTGCAAAGTTTCAGTTTTTTATCATTAATAGTTTCAGAGTTACGATTTTTTAAAAATTAGGGGTTGACACGAGGGGTGTCGAAAAAGGGTTTGGTATCTCTGAAACCACAACCAAAAAATTATTTTAAGTTTGGTATAGAAATATTTTTAAGTATCATAAGTTTTTATTGTGTTGCTATTGTTCTGTGTTGTTTTTTGTAAAATTTAGGGGGTTTTTAGTCTTAAACAAATCGGGGGTTAGTTTTCCAGGGCTAACAATATAAAATCCAGATTGGACTCTTCAAGCCCTTTCCGGAGAGCCCAAACTTGACTAGTTTTGGATAACGGATGCCAAAACTGTGCAAACAGCCGCCATTTTGAGCGCCATATTGGAAAACTTTCAACCGACATAACTTTGGACTCGAACGACGTAGGAGGCTGCCGTTTTCACAGTATCAGTTGGGGGGGCGACACCTGTCCCGTAAACCTGGTTTTGAGTGATTTGGCGCTGGGGGTTTTCAGTGTCCTGGGGACCACCTTGCGGGCTAGGGGGGGTAAGGCTGAGCAGAATAAGTCCAAACACGGTCGTTCTGCGGCCATTGGGGGGGAAGATAGCGCGGGTTGAAGTTGGGCCTTGACAGTTCTCAAACTGTCAAAAGTTTTTTCAACCTCGTGTGGTTCCTGAACCGGTGGTCGTAGAGCGCTCGGATTTTTTCAGGGGGCATTGGCTCGCCTTTCCCCATCTGGCAGGTGCATTTTTGGTGGTTTTCAGGGCCTGAAAATTTTTCGGCCTGAAAGTTGTTCAGGAGAATAGGTCGTGTCGTGCCCAGCCAGGGGAACCCAAACACGGACGTTCTACGGCCATTGGAAGGGAGGCTAGCCCGGGTTTGGTTTTGACTTTGACAGTTCTCGAACTGTCAAACGAGATTTCAGACTCGGATAACTCCCGAACCGGGGGTCGTGGAGCGTTCGGGTTTGGACTGGGGGTGTTGGCTCGCCTTCCCCTTTCTGCCGGGTGCTCTTTCAGGGACTTTCAGGGTTTGAGTTGTTTTCGGCCTGAAAATAGCTCAGAGGGATAGATTGCGTTGTGCCAGGTCAGGGGAACCCAAGCACGGCAGTATTCGGACAAACGGTCCCCGAGATAACCGCGGGTAACCGTGTTCTGGTCGCCATCTTGTTTTGGAGACCGGATTTTCGGGCGGCTGTATCTTGGGAACCCTTTGGACTAGGGTGGCCGAGTTTGGGTTCGTCTGAGAGGGCTCGCCGGGACCTGTCCCCTTGGGGGTAGGGATCGACTCTACCTAGAGTCTAAAAAATTGACGGAAATTTTTTTTTTCGAGAAAATTTGAAGTGGAACGGCTTCTAGAGCCTCAAGACTCTAGACAGTGGTCTAGGTTTAGCATAATTCTAGTTTATAAGAAGATTGACAGAGCAAGACTCTACCATAAGTCACTGTACGAAGTTCTGGTAACACCTGTAGTCAGAACGAGACTGTATTCACACAGAGGTAAAAATTTTTTTGACATTATAAATAGACACATTCTACTGACCTACTACTATTGCTAGTAGTAGATCTGACTGGAGCGCGCTTGTTGACCTCCCGGCTGCGTACGTACCAAGTGACAAGATTCTTCGGGATCTTTATTTTATTGTTTGTCTTTGTTTATTGTTTTATACACACCTTATACACTTTTACACATATTATATACACAACCGGGGTACACTTTACAATACCCCACTGACGTCGGACTAATTCCAATCTTAATCCATACCATAAAAAGATGATGGGTATACGTTCACCTGTAAGTAAGCCGACAAGCCGGCCAAACAAAAGCCCACCAAGTGCGTCGGAAGAGGCTGGACCTTCCACGCAAAGCGTGAGAAAAAGTGTGGGCGAATGGGAGGCTGGGCAGCCAGCAAGGAAACAGACACCCCCATTAAAATTGAGGTATGAGAGGAAAATGACAGAAGACGCACCGCCTAGGTTGACACCGGAGACGTCAAGACAAGCATCAGTCGGGATTGTCGGCCTGAGTCCACCGGTGGTGAAAACAAGAGTCGCGGAGGCCAGAGCTTGCCTTGTTAAAATTAAGACCCATCTGACAAACTCCAAAAACTTAAAAAGAGAAATTAAGGATGAGGTCAAAGCACAGGCAGACCGGCTATACCTGCTAGTTAAAGAATCGGAGCAGGACAAAGGACGGGCCCTGCCCCCAAAAGTCGTAGCAGAAAGTAAGGGGGTACAAACACTAGCGGAAGAAAAGGGAAAAGTAGTTTCCATCACGGAAGTGGAGGTGGAGTCCCTTAAAAAGGTACTGGAGGAACATAGCCGGCAACTAAAAGAAAATAGTGCGAAGCTTGATGGGCTGAAAGAGGCACTTAAAACTAATGAGGAGCATATGGAGAAAATCTCCTACGCCAGTGTAGCGGCAAGTCGGCCAATCAAGCAACCACCAAAACAAACGGCACTCCACTCCATTGTGGTCTCCTCCACAAAGGAGACGGAAACGGGAGAAAACATAATTGACCACATCAGGAAGGCGGTCAACGCAAAAGAAGGGTGGGTTACTGTCGACAAAATAAGGAAAGCGAAAGATAGGAAAGTGGTTTTGGGATGTAGAACGGAAGAGGAAAGGGAAAAAATTAAGAGGAGACTGGCAAGTGTGGGGGAGATTCTGAAGGTCGAAGATGTTAAAAACAAGGACCCGCTGGTGATCCTGAGGGACGTCTTAGCCTATAACACAGACGAGGATGTCCTAAAGGCTCTCCGGAACCAGAATAGGGATATGTTCGAGGACCTAACAAAGGAGGAAGACCGGGTAGAGGTACTGTACAAGAAGAAGACCAGAAACCCCCACACACAACACGTAATCCTCAGAGTTTCCCCAAAGTTATGGAGCAAACTGCAGGATAGACAGGCTGTCCACATAGATCTGCAGAAGATCAGAGTGTCAGACCAGACTCCACTGGTTCAATGTTCCCTGTGCCTTGGATTTGGGCATGGACGGCGGCTCTGCAGGGAGCAAGTGGAGAAGTGCAGTCACTGCGGGGGCCCTCATATGAGGACGCAATGTGCTGACTGGCTGGCTGGAACAGCTCCATCGTGCTGTAACTGCGTGCGGGCGAAGCTGGAGAACGCGGAACACAACGCGTTCAGCGACGAATGCCCAGTTAGGAGAAGGTGTGAGGTTCTGGCCAGAGCCAGGGTAGCATATTGCTAAAGTGGAGACTGGCGAAAGGGCAGGCACCCCAACCAGAGGATACGCAGTAGCCCAAGCCAACCTGCAAAGAAAGGAACTGGCAACCACCGAACTCTTTTTAGAGGCCAGTGAGCGAAACATCGCATGGGCACTGATTCAGGAACCTTATGTGGGGGGGGCTAGGAGTATGAAGAGCTACCGTGGTGCGAGAGTCTACCAGTGTGAGGTTGATGGAAGTGGGACGGTAAAGGCGGCAGTTGCCGTCTTTGATGATGACTTGGATGTCATTCCGTACCCAAAACTCACCACTAACAACATCGTTGTGGTGGGGATCCGGACCAAAGCCTGGGAAATCGCAGTAGTCTCTTACTACTTTGAGCCAGACCACCCCATAGGGCCTTACCTGGATCAGCTGACCAATATAAAGTTGGAGCTGGGCACCGGACTACTGCTGATAGGCGGAGACGGCAACGCAAAGAGCACCTGGTGGGGAAGCACCATAGAAGACCCCAGGGGAGAAGAGATGTCCGGGACCCTTGAAGAGTTGGAGCTTCAGGTACTGAATACTGGCGATACGCCGACCTATTACACAGTAAGAGGCGGCGTGGTATACAAGAGCCATGTGGACGTCACGGCGTGTTCGCTCGAGCTTTTTGACATGGTAGACGGCTGGCGTATTGACACAGGAGTGACGAGCTCGGACCATAACACCATTTTATTCCATTTAAAACAAAAAAGGGAAAAAGGGATTCAAATAATTAGAACAACAAGGAGGTATAATACTAGGAAGGCAAATTGGGAAAATTTTAATATCAAATTGGGGGAAAATAAGATTGCGAATAATATATCTATAGACAGCATTAATCAAATAAATACAAAAAATAAACTTGAACAATTGGTTTTATGTTATAACAATATAATTGAAAAAGCCTGTGACGAAGCCATCCCTAAAATTAGCAATAAAACGAAATTTACCATTCCGTGGTGGTCCGAGGATCTCGCAGTGAAGAAAAAGGAGGTCACAACCAAGAAGAACCGTGTCCGCAACGCCGCGCCTGTCCGCCGAGCGATGGTCGTAGGCGAGTACCTGAAAGCGAAGGAGGAATATGAGTGCCAAGCCAAGAAAGCCCAAATAGCCAGCTGGAAAGCGTTCTGTGAAAAACAAGACGGAGAAAGCCTGTGGGATGGGATTTATAGAGTCCTTAGAGGGACCACCAGGAGACAAGAAGATCTGACCCTAACGAGCGATGGTGCATTCCTGAACCCGAAGGAATCGGCAGCCTTACTTGCCGACACGTTCTATCCAAAGGACACAGCGGAAGATGACAACGCAGACCACAGGCTTACCAGGGAAGCAGCCAGTCGGGTAAATGAATGGCGTCAAGATGAATATCTTGACCCACCATTTACACCGCTGGAGCTGAAGACAGCCGTGGAACGTTTTAATCCAAAGAAAGCCCCTGGAGTGGATGGATTCACGTCGGACATCTGCAGTCGAGCGATCTACCAGGACCTGGACGCTTTCCTTGCCCTTTACAACAAGTGCCTAGAATTGGCGCACTTCCCGGACATCTGGAAGGAGGCAACGGTGGTAGTCCTCAGAAAACCGGGCAAGGAAGATTACACGAACCCCAGGTCATACAGACCGATAGGTCTCCTGCCGGTCTTGGGGAAGGTCCTGGAGAGGATGGTAGTAGCGCGGATTAAATGGCAGCTTGTGCCGCGGTTTAGTACTCGTCAGTTTGGCTTTATGCCCCAGAAGAGCACCGAGGACGCCCTCTGTACTCTAATAAAGCATGTACAGGACAAGTTGAGGCTGAAGAAGCTAATTGTCCTGGTGTCATTGGATATAGAGGGTGCCTTCGATAGCGCCTGGTGGCCAGCAATCAAAGTCAGACTGGCAGAGGAACAGTGCCCGGTGAACACCAGGAGGCTACTGGACAGTTACCTCGATTGCAGAAAAGTAAGAGTGAGGTATGCTGGGGAGGAATGCACAAGAGAGACAAATAAGGGCTGTGTCCAAGGGTCAATCGGTGGTCCCATATTTTGGAATTTAATACTGGACCCGCTACTGAAGGAGCTGGAGGAGAAAGGCCTCTTTGTGCAGGCGTTTGCAGATGATTTGGTCTTGGTCGTGGATGGCGACACAGCGGCTGAAGTCTCCAGAACCACCAATGCAGCCCTCGCCCATGCTCAGAGTTGGGGTGTAAGAAATAAGCTGAGGTTTGCACCGCACAAAACTTGTGCGATGGTAATGACCAATAAGCTTAAGTACGACACTCCAATTCTGAGCATGGCCGGGGTCAACATCGGTATGGTGAGGAGTGTGAAGCTGCTGGGTTTAACCATCGACGACAACTTGACCTTCAGCCAGCACACGAAGAACGTCTGCAAGAGGGTAGCTGAAGTTTATAAGCAGCTTTCGCGGGCAGCCAAAGTCAGCTGGGGTCTACATAGAGACATAATCCACAACATTTACACTGCCACGATAGAACCCATTGTTACGTACGCGGCTGGAGCCTGGGCTCCCGCTACGAAAAAGCTGGGGATACGGAGGAAGCTAGGCTCTGTCCAACGAGGATTCGTCCAGAAGCTCTGCAAATCTTACCGTACAGTCTCACTAAACTCGGCACTGGTACTGGCTGGGATACTACCTCTTGACCTCCGCATACAAGAGGCAGCCGCCCTGTATGAGGCAAGGAGAGGGTCATCCCAGTTCGTGCCAGGAGACCGGGAGATTGAGGGTAGGGTGAGATTTGCAGAGACATCTCATCCTGCCAAACAAATGGCCTTGGAGTTCGTGTGCCTGGCAGACCAACAGCTTGTGGACAGTCGAAACGTGCAGACAGTGCGAATATTCACTGACGGCAGCAAGATTGAGGGGAAGGTCGGAGCCGCATTATCCCTGTGGGATAATGAAGGTGAAATCCGGAACCTCAAGCTAAGTCTCGCCGCGTACTGCACTGTCTACCAGGCGGAACTACTAGCCATTTGCAAGGCAACGGACGTAATCCTCAAGCGCAAAGAGGCGAGTTATGGCTTGTACAGCGACTCAATGGCAGCATTGCAGACGCTGGCAAGCCATGGCTCGCTCCACCCTCTGGCGGTCCGCGCAAGAGCCAATTTGGCTCAGGCGTTGGACCAGGGCAAAGATGTTTCTTTCTTCTGGGTCAAGGCCCACGCGGGCTTGCCGGGGAACGAGCGTGCGGACGAGCTGGCTAAGGAGGCGGCATTGTCGTCACGGAGGAAGCCGGACTATGACCAGTGTCCGGTTTCATTCATCAAGCGTCAAATCCGTTTGGGTTCGCTTGATGAGTGGAACCGGAGATATGTGTCGGGCGAGACGGCCTCGGTGACGAAAATGTTCCTTCCGGACGCCATAGCAGCCTACCGTATTGTACAACGGGTGAGGCCGACAGGCGTATTCACGCAGGTCTTAACGGGGCACGGTGGGTTCTCAGAATACTTGAATCGCTTCAGGTGTAAGGAGAGCCCATCGTGCGCCTGCGACCCCAATCTGGAGGAATCAGTCCCCCACATCGTTCTGGACTGTCCGATTTACGCCAAAGAGCGGTACGATCTGGAACAGGAGTTGGGGATAAGACTGGAGAGGGAAAGCGTGGCAGAAGTGATGTCCGGGAAAAACAGAGATAGATTAATCGCCTACTGTGTGAATATAGCTCAAAAAGTTATAAATAAAAATAAAACTAGCTGAAACATCTATGTTTCATTTTATATTGTATACATATAATTAATGCAAACATAGGATATAAGTGTAATAATTGTTAAGTAGGATAAGCAGTAGGCTAAGTAAAACTTGTAAGTAGATGTAAGAAATAAATGTAATAAAGTAAAGCTGTGTAAATTGTGACTAGATATTTATGAATAGAGTGTAAGAAAAATTGTAAAATTTATAATGTAAAATAAACCGAAGTTGTGTGGATTATTTTCCCTAGTATATATAATAAAGACTAAAGAATAGAAAATAGAACAGTAGGAACTAGTAAAAGTGGGAGTCCCACCCACAGAATGAATGGTGAAGGATATAAGAAAGATCTAGTATGTAGCATGGAAGTGCGAGAGGCATGAATAGCGAGAACTGGTATGGATGAGGATTTAGATATAGAATAGGCGCCAATTTCGTTGGCGGAATCAGTCCGTAAAAAAAAAAAAAAAAAAAAAAAAAAAAAAAAAAAAAAAAAAAAAAAAAAAAATGTGTTGCAGTCGGTCCCAAGAGACTGATTGTTGGAGGGGACGCTAATGCGAAGAACCCATGGTGGGGTAGCCCGAAGGTCGACCCCAGAGGGGAAGAGATGGCAGGAACTCTCGGCGAGCTGCACCTGAACATATTGAACCAGGGGGAAATTCCGACCTTCGACACTGTCCGAGGAGGAAAGCGGTACAGCAGTTACGTAGATGTTACAGCTTGCTCCAACGACATCTTGGACCGGATTGACGACTGGAAAATCGACGAGGGACTCACGAGCTCGGATCACAACGGCATTAGTTTTGGGATCCTCTTACAAAAATCAAAGGGCATCAAAGTTGAGCGAACCACTAGAAAATTTAATACCAAAAAAGCAAATTGGTCCGACTTTCATAGGAAATTCGGCCAATTAAAAATAGAACATAAAATCACAGCAACTGAAATAGAAAAAATTAGAGACACAAACAAAATAGACACAGTAGTACATAACCTTACAAAAGTGATAGACGAGGCATGTAAGCTTACAATACCGTCTAAAAAAGTTAAAGAGGAACTCACTTTGCCGTGGTGGTCCGAGAGACTCGCCGAGCTCAAGAGATCCGTCGCCACCAAGAAGCGTAGGATTCGCTGTGCCGCCCCAATCCGGAGAGAGAAGGTCGTAAAAGAGTACCTAAAACAGAAGGAAGAATATGAGTTAGAAGCAGCCAAAGCTCAGACCGAGAGCTGGAAGGAATTCTGTGGGAAACAAGACAGGGAGGGGGTTTGGGAAGGTATTTATAGGGTGATTGGCAGGACGCAGCGTAGAGAGGAGGACCAGCCATTGGAACGGGACGGTGACGTGCTGGATGCGAGGGGTTCCGTGAAGTTGTTAGCGGAAAGTTTCTATCCGGAAGATCTGCCGGAATACGATAATGCTCATCACCGATTTGTTCGAATCAAAGCCGAAAACGTGAACTCTGGTGAACAAAATGATTTTTGCGACCCACCTTTTACGATGGCAGAACTTACAATATCGGTCGAATCCTTCAACCCAAAGAAGGCACCGGGTTCCGATGGCTTTACTGCTGACATTTGTCATCACGCTATAGGCGATGACCCGGAATTATTCCTGGGACTCCTGAACAAGTGCCTGGAGCACCATTATTTTCCCATGTTATGGAAGGAGGCAACAGTCGTGATCCTGAGAAAGCCTGGAAAAGAGAGCTATTCTACTCCGAAATCGTACAGGCCGATCGGACTGTTGCCTATATTGGGTAAAATTTTTGAAAAAATGCTTGTGGCCCGCCTAAAATTCCACCTCTTACCTAGGATGAGCCCCCGTCAGTACGGATTCATGCCGCAAAGAAGCACCGAAGACTCCCTCTATGCTCTAATGCAGCACGTAAATAAAAAACTGGAACAAAAAAGGATAATTACACTCGTATCCCTAGACATAGAGGGAGCATTCGACAGTGCCTGGTGGCCTGCGATTCGAGTCCGTCTGGCGGAGGAGAAGTGTCCAATCAACATTAGGCGGGTCGTAGATAGTTACCTCAGAGACCGGAAGGTCTCAATCAGGTACGGTAGGGAGGAATACGCCAGGAGCACTGGTAAGGGCTGCGTCCAGGGCTCGATTGGGGGTCCTATCTTCTGGAATTTGATTCTGGACCCACTCCTTAAAGCGTTGGAAGGTAGGGGGAACTACATCCAGGCATTTGCGGACGATGTCGTCATGGTCTTTGACGGAGAGACCGGACTGGAGGTGGAGGAGTGTGCCAATGCTGCTCTCAATCATGTTCTGGCGTGGGGTGTCGAGAACAAACTCAAATTTGCTCCCAATAAAACAACAGCTATGGTCATAACCAGGAAAGTTAAATACGACACGCCACGCCTGAGCATGGGGGGGATTGGCATTGGCCTAGCAAAAGAAATTAAGCTGTTAGGCGTTACTATTGACGCGAAATTAACTTTTAACACCCACGTCGCACTCGTTTGCAGGAGGGCAATGGCAATCTACAAGCGGCTGTGTAGAGCTGCAAAAGTCAGCTGGGGGCTTCATCCGGAAGTTATTCGCATCATTTACGTCGCGACAATAGAGCCCATCATTCTCTACGCTGCTAGCGTTTGGGCACCGGCCGCTAAAAGGTTGGGCGTGATGAAGCACCTTCGGACCGTCCAGCGGGGAATTGCACAGAAAATGTGTAGGGCATATCGCACGGTCTCCCTGAACTCAGCCCTGGTGTTGACTGGGATGCTCCCGCTCGATCTTCGTGTCCAGGAAGCCGCTGCGCTCTACGAAGCCAGGAGGGGGGTGTCCCAGCCCATACTGGGGGGCAGGGAGGTAGAGCGCATGTTCCCAGCTCTGGAGGCCCCGCATCCTGCGGAGCGGACAAGCCTGGAGTTTGGAAGCCTGGTAGACGAGGAACAGTATCGTGACCACAGCAATTTTGCTGTGCGGATCTTCACTGACGGCAGCAAGATTGAGGGCAGGGTTGGGGCGGCGCTATCCTTGTGGAATGGCGCCACCGAAACGAAAACCCTCAAGCTTGCTTTGCCGTCATATTGCACCGTCTACCAGGCTGAACTCCTGGCCCTGCAAAGAGCAGTAGGGGAGGTGCTCAAGCGCGGTGAGGCCACGTTCGGAATCTTCAGCGACTCCATGGCGGCCCTTCAGTCGGTAACCAACTCGAGATCCTCCCACCCCTTAGCCGTGGAAGCCAGAGACGCCTTACGTCACTGTAAGCTCCAGAACAAGGAGGTGTCCTTGTTCTGGATTAAGGCCCACGCGGGGTTGGAGGGGAACGAGAGAGCCGACCAGCTCGCGAAGGAGGCCGCCCTGAGGTCGAAGAAGAAGCCGGACTATGATCTGTGTCCCGTATCATTCATCAAGCGAAGAATCCGGTCGGAAACGCTTGATGAGTGGAACGGGAGATATAAGTCGGGTCTCACTGCCTCGGGCACAAAAGTCTTTTTTCCAGACGCGGTGGTGGCGTACGGCGTGGTGCGCAAAATGACTCACACGAGTATTATTACGCAAGTCCTCACGGGGCACGGTGGGTTCTCTTCATACCTGAAACGCTTCAGGTGTAAGGAGGATCCATCGTGCGCCTGTGAACCTGGAGTTGAGGAGTCGGTTCTGCACATCCTGTGTTATTGCCCGATAACTGCAAAAGTCCGGTATGAGACAGAGCAGAAACTCGCCGTGGAATTGGTTCCCAAAAACGTACCTAATTTGATGACAGGGAAAAATAGGGACTTGTTTTTGGAATATTGCAATCTAATTGCATCAGTTGTAATAAAGAGAAACAAAACCGCATAAGAAAATATGCTGTCATAATATAGTGTAGTATATTAGAGACTAGCATAAAATATGAGGATGTTAAATAGTTAAAGTAATTTAAGTAAGAATTGCAATATTTTTAAGTTTAGAAATAAGTATACTCTGTAAGACCTGTATAATGTAAAGATAAGAAATTGAAAACTGTTTGAGGCACTAAAATAATCAACTGTATATTCGTTTAAGATTGGAATAGAAATTAAATACTGTATCTAGATGTAAGATTAATTAAGAATAGAAGTATAAGAGGTCAGTTAAGAAATCTTTTCTCCCTGTTCTGATAGTAACTAATATTAATTGTAAAAATAGACATAAGCCTAGATTAAGATGAAATGTATACAGAAAGTAACCGAATAAATATGACTCTCCCTGTTTCCTTTGAAATACCCAAATGAGAATAAATAAAATAAAGTAAAACGATAATAAGGAATAATAAGAGATAGATAGACGATAGTTGGGAATCCCACCCATAAAAGGCACAAATGAGGATGAAAGTAAGAAAGATCAAGTATGAGGAATGAAAGTACGAGAGGCATAAATGCGAGAACTTGAATGAATGTAAACAAGATAGCTAGCAATAGACTCCAATCATGTTGGGGGTAGTAGAAAAAAAAAAAAAAAAAAAAAAAAAATAAAAAAAAAAAAAAAAAAAAAAAAAAAAAAAAACCTAACCTAACCTAACCTAACCTAACCTAACCTAACCTAACCTAACCTAACCTAACCTAACCTAACCTAACCTAACCTAACCTAACCTAACCTAACCTAACCTAACCTAACCTAACCTAACCTAACCCTGTTGGCCGAGACGTTCTACCCCGAGGACCGTGAGGAAGACGACAACATGGACCATCGCCAAACCCGACTACTGGCAGAAATGGTAAACGAGTGGTGTCATGATGAACGGCATGACCCACCGTTTACCCAAAGCGAGCTGGATAGGTCCATGAGGTCGTTCAACCCAAAAAAGGCCCCGGGAGCCGACGGCCTCACTGCCGACATTTGCTCTCAGGCTATTAAATGTGACCCGGAATTCTTCCTGTCGCTGCTGAACAAATGCCTGGCGTACCACCACTTCCCGAAATCCTGGAAGGAAGCAACGGTGGTTGTACTCAGAAAGCCAGGCAAAGACTCGTACACCGAACCGAAATCGTACAGGCCGATTGGGCTCTTGCCTGTACTAGGGAAGGTGTACGAAAAGATGCTGGTTGCTCGTCTCAAATTCTACTTGCTCCCCAGGATAAGTACTCGTCAATACGGCTTTATGCCCCAAAAGAGCACCGAAGACTCCCTCTATACTCTCGTGCAGCACATCCGCACAAAGTTGGCACAAAAGAAAATCGTCACGCTTGTGTCACTGGATATAGAGGGAGCCTTCGACAGTGCATGGTGGCCTGCCATTAAGGTACGATTGGCTGAGGAAAAGTGTCCTGTAAATTTGAGACGAGTAGTCAGCAGCTATCTCAGCGACAGGAGGGTCAACGTGAGATACGCCGGGGAGGAGAGCAGAAGGTCGACTAGCAAGGGATGCGTCCAGGGCTCCATTGGGGGCCCTATTTTCTGGAACCTTATACTGGACCCTCTCCTTAAACAGCTGGAAGGTAGAGGCTACTACTGTCAGGCATTCGCCGACGACGTCGTAATGGTGTTCGACGGCGAAACTGCGGTAGAAATCGAGGGACAGGCCAATGCCGCTCTGGAACATGTTCGAGCGTGGGGTGTCCGAAATAAGCTCAAATTCGCGCCGCACAAAACCTGTGCGATGGTGTTAACGCGAAGGCTGAAGTACGACACGCCGCGCTTGAGCATGGGTGGGATCGACATTGGTATGTCCCAAGATATAAAAATCCTGGGCCTCACGATAGACGCGAACTTGACCTTCAACAAGCACATAGCTATCGCCTGTAAGAAGGCGATAGCTATCTACAAGCAGCTGGCCAGGGCGGCCCGGGTTAGCTGGGGTTTGCACCCTGAAGTTATCCGGGTCATATATACTGCAGCCATTGAGCCAACACTGCTGTACGCCGCAAGTGCATGGGCACCAGCCGCCAACAAGCTAGGGGTCATCAAGCAATTAAATGTGGTCCAAAGAGGGTTTGCGCAAAAGCTGTGTAGAGCCTACCGCACGGTCTCCCTTAACTCGGCACTGGTGCTGGCCGGGATACTCCCACTCGACTTGCGCATCCGCGAGGCGGCTGCGCTGTACGAGGCCAAGAGGGGGGTGCCCCAGCCAGTGCTAGGAGGCAGGGAGGTTGAGCGGATGGCTCCAGCGATCGAGTCCCCGCACCCTGCGGAGCAAACCACACTGCAGTTCGACAGCCTGATAGACGAGGAACGATACCGGAACCACAGCGATTTCGCTGTGCGTATTTTCACAGACGGCAGCAAGATTGAGGGCAGGGTCGGGGCGGCACTATCCTTGTGGAATAGCGCCACTGAAGTAAAGGCCCTCAAGCTTGCTTTGCCGTCTTACTGCACCGTCTATCAGGCGGAGCTATTGGCCCTACACAGAGCGGCTGGTGAAGTACTCAAACGAAGGGAAGACACGTTCGGCATTTTCTGCGACTCCATGGCGGCGCTCCAGTCGGTGGTCAATGCGAGTTCCCCCCATCCCCTGGCAGTGGAAACTAGAGACACCCTCCGTCGCTGTAAGCTCCAGAACAAGAGTGTCTCCTTGTTCTGGATCAAGGCCCACGCAGGATTGGAGGGCAACGAGCGAGCCGACCAACTCGCAAAGGAAGCCGCCTTGGGGTCGAAGAAGAAGCCGGACTACGATCTGTGCCCCGTTTCATTCGTCAAACGGCAGATCCGTATGGAGTCGCTTGACGAGTGGAACGGGAGATATAAGTCAGGGGCAACAGCCTCTGGCACTAAACTGTTCTTCCCAGATGCCGTTGCGGCGTATAGGGTAGTGCGTAAATTTGAGCCAACTAACCTCACTACCCAGATTCTCACGGGGCACGGTGGGTTCTCTGCATACCTGAAACGCTTCAGGTGTAAGGAGAACGCATCGTGCGCCTGTGAGCCGGGACAAAACGAAACAGTCACCCATGTTCTGCTCGAGTGCCCGATCACAGCGAAAGCGCGGTACGAGGCAGAACAAGACCTCGATGAGAAACTGGCTATCGTAAATTTACCAAAATTAATGGAAGACAACAAAAAAAGAAGTAGATTTTTAGATTATTGTATAAAGATAGCATCAATAGTAGTAAGTAGAAATAAAATAGTATAAGAAAACCAAGATACTTAATTATATTATAACAATATAGTTTAGGTGTCTTAACAAAATACAATGTAGTAAAAAAAAAAAAAAAAAAAAAAAAAAAAAAAAAAAAAAAAAAAAAAAAAAAAAAAAAAAACAATAATCTAAACTATACATATATTGCAGTTAAGCCAGGAATTATATTAATAGAAAGATGTATACTGATAACAACACAAATTATTAAGAGGTAAACATATATATTATACGAACGAAATTATATTAAGTAGGAAACACACGAAGAATAACAAAATACAGTCGATTATCTAGTTACAAGCGTAGGACACATATTATTGTCAGAAATAATAATTAAAAAGAAATTAAAAACAAACTCAAAAATTGCAAACACAGCCTCCGATCCTGTCAGAGGACAATCAGCGCGGCAGGAGTGTGGTTTTAGTCAGTAAGAGTCTGACACTGCCCAGACTGGCTCGCTTGCGAGGCAGCCTGGGCGTCCATGAGGATTTCCCACTCCTGCCAAAAAAAAAAAAAAAAAAAAAAAAAAAAAAAACCTAACCTAACCTAACCTAACCTAACCTAACCTAACCTAACCTAACCTAACCTAACCTAACCTAACCTAACCTAACCTAACCTAACCTAACCTAACCTAACCTAACCTAACCTAACCTAACCTAACCTAACCAGAGTCCGCGGCTTCCCCCCGCGACGATAGCACGTGTACAAGGTTGCTCCGCGCTCGAATTCGCAAAAATTTTAACTAAAAAATCAAGAAAAGTGGTATTTTCTTATCGTATCTTATCGTGCAAACCACCAAATTGTGCGGGAAAGTGCGGGCTACCCGATGGTGCAAAGTGTGCAAGAGAAAGTGCAAAAACCAAAGTAAAAAACTTAATAAAGTGAAAAAGTTTGAAAAACAAAAACTTAAAAATTAAACGCTGCGAAAAGGAGATCGACAACATATGTGTTTTATGGTCTCAAAAGACGCGTCTTGTTGACGCCTACGTGTTCCACCTGTTTCCCGATTTTTCCGGGCCAAGCCCGTTGAGAAAATAAGGAAAAACAACAAACCACGTGGCCACGTGCCACGGTTTCCGGACGAGTGAGGCGGACAGCACCTGGCGGCTTCGAGGCACAGCGTCGAGCCCAGCAGAACGGCGCTTCAATCTCCAAAAAAGGTTGAGTGGTTCCGAAGATATTAGGCTTTTAAAATTTTCGTAAATTTTAAAAATCTGTAATTTAATATTTGTCGCGACGACCCCAACTTTTTATTTCGATTATCGAAGGATCTCATTGATACCTGTAATTTTGCAAAATTTCAGTTTTTTATTTCAGTTAGTTTAGGAGATACAAATTTTTGAAATTTAGGGGAGGACACGAGGGGTGTCAAATAGGGGCCTGATATCTCCGGAATCACTACCCAAAAATAGCATAAGTTAGTTCTAGTACTAGTATTAAGTTTTTGTAAAATTTTAATGTGTTGTTTCTGTGCTGTGCTCTTATTAGCGTAAAATAGGGGGTTTATTGACCTTTAAAAATCGGGGGTAAGTTTTCCAAGGTCAACTACGTTTAATCTGAACTGGACTCTTCAAGACCAGTACGGAGAGCCCAAACTCGACTTGTTTCGACCAACAGGAGCCAATTCTGTGAAGGTGGCAGCCATTTTTGACGCCATCTTGGAAAACTTGCACCCGGTATAACTTCGGACTCGGTGGTCGTGGAGAGCTGCCGTTTCCACAGGACCGGTTAGGAGGGCGGTGCGCGATCTGTCCACCTGTTTTCAGGCACTTTGGCGCTGCTGGTTTTCAGGATCCTGAAAACCACCCTGTGCGCTAGAGCGGGTGAGGCCAAGCCAGAAAAGTCCAAACACGGACGTTCTGCGGCTGTTGGAAGGGAAGATAGCCCGGGTTTGAGATTGACTTTGACAGTTCACGAACTGTCAAACACTTTTTCAAACCCGAGTAACTCCCGAACCGTAGGTCGTAGAGCGTTCGGGTTTTCGTTTCGGGCGTTGGCTTGCCCTCCCCTATCGGGCCTGCACCTTTTCAGGGGTTTTCAGGGCCTGAAAATTTTTCGGCCTGAAGGCTGTTCCGGGGGATAGGTCGCGTTGCGCCCAGTCTGGGAAGCCCAAACACGGACGTTCTGCGATCATTGGGTGGGGAGATAGACCGGGTTTGAGACTGACTTTGACAGTTCTCGAGCTGTCAAACGATTTTTCGGACCTCGCTAGCTCCCGAACCAGTGGTCGTATAACTTTCGGGTTTTCTCTGGGGGCTTTGGCTTGCCATTCTCTGGCCGACGGAAGCCATTTCAGGCGTTTTTCAGGACGGCAGATTTTTCAGCCTGAAAATTGTTCGGGGGGGTGGATCGCTTCGTGCTCGTTCAGGGGAACCCAAGCACGACTGTGTTTGAACGAACGGTTCCAGAGATAACAGCAGGAGACCGGGTTCTGGTCGCCATTTTGTATTTTCGGCCTGAACTTTGAGCCGCTGTATCTCGGGAACCCTTTGGGCTAGAGTGGTCGAGTTTGGGTTCGTTTGGGAGGGCTCGGGGAGGCCTGTCCCCTGGACAGTAGAGACCGGCTCTAGGTAGAGTCCAGAAAATTTTTTGTTGACAGTCTTTAAGGGATTTTAATAAATACGGTCTTGAGGGCCTTGGGACACTGGGACATTGTTCCAGCTTGTAAAATAGTTATTAAGAAGTTGACAGAGCAAGGCTCTATTTATACTCGGACTAGGACTGTACTCTCGCAGAGGCTGTATTTGAGATAGGCAAATATTGACTGCCCCTACTTAAGTTTACTTTTTTGACCCACTATCATTATTTTAGTGGAGCAGTGGGGTGCGTTTGTTGACCTCCCGGCTGCGTACGTATAGTTGGGGAGATTTTTTATCTTATAATTTTAGTATATATATTTATTGACTGCCCTATATACAGGCATTTTATACACATTTATTATATCTATTTATTTATTTACACTACTGGGGTACGTTTTACAATACCCTACCGACGTTGGGCTAGTTCGATCCGAATCCTACATACAATATGAATTTAGGAATACGTACACCGGTCAAAAAGCCGGAAAACCGTCTAAATAAGAGCCCACCGAAACCAACAGCAGAGGCTGGACCCTCAACGCAAAGCGTCCGGCGAAGTGTGGGTGAGTGGGAAGCTGGGCAGCTGGCAAATAAACCGAATCCGTCGATGAATTTGACATTTGAGAAAAGAGCGACAGGGGATTTACCGTTAAAGCGGACACCTGAGACGCTACGACGGGCATCCGCCGAAATAATTAGCCTCAGTCCACCAGTGGTGAAAACCAGAGTTGCGGAAGCCAGGTCGTGCCTAGTTAAAATAAAGACCCACCTGACCAACTCAAAAAACCTGAAGAGGGAGATAAAGGATGAGGTCAAGGCCCAAGCTGACCGACTTTACATGCTCGTGAAGGAGTCCGAGCAGGAAAAAGGTCGACCTTCACCTCGAACAGTCGCGACAGAGTCCAAAGGGACACAAGCGCGAGAAGAGGAAGGGGATAATGGGGTAGCTAATGCCAAGACAGAGATGGAGTCTCTGAAATCGGCTTTGGAGGACCACAGCCGTATTATCCTGGAGAACAGTGAGAAGCTCGATAGGCTGAAAGAGGCACTAGAGACTAGCGAAGCGCATATGGAGAAGCTCTCCTACGCTAGGATAGCGGCAAGTCGGCCTATCGAGCAACCACCGAAGCAAACGGCACTCCACTCCGTTGTGGTTACCTCCACAAAGGAAACCGAGACGGGAGACCAGATCATCGACCACCTTAGAAAGGTGATAAATGCGAAGGAAGGATGGGTGACGGTGGACAGAATAAGGAAGGCAAAAGATAGGAAAGTGGTTTTGAGTTGCAAAACAGAAGAGGAAAGGGAAAAGATAAAGAAAAGATTAGCAAGTGTGGGGGAGGTGTTGAAGGTGGAGGACATCAAGAACAAGGATCCCCTTGTTATCATGAGGGATGTCCTTGCCTACAACACGGATGAAGACGTCATAAAGGCTCTTCACAATCAAAATGGGGATGTTTTCGAAGGGATAAGGAAAGAGGATGACCGTGTGGAAGTGCTTTTCAAAAAGAAAACAAGGAACCCCCACACTCACCATGTAGTCCTCAGGGTCTCCCCGAAGCTGTATAACAGGCTGCTGGAAAGACAGGCCGTCCATATAGACCTGCAGAAAATCAGGGTGGCAGATCAAACTCCACTGATCCAGTGCTCCTTATGCCTCGGCTTTGGACATGGAAGACGGCTCTGCAAGGAGAAAGTGGAGAAATGCAGCCACTGTGGGGGCCCTCATATGAGGACGCAGTGCGCGGACTGGCTGGCCGGGGTGCCTCCGTCTTGCTGTAACTGTGCACGAGCAAGGCTCGAGAACACGGAGCATAATGCCTTCAGTGATGAGTGCACAGTGAGGAAGAGATGTGAGGTACTGGCTAGAGCCAGGGTTGCGTACTGCTAAGGTGGATACTGGCGAAAGGGCAGGCACCCCAACCGGAAGATATACAGTAGCCCAAGCCAACTTACAAAGGAAGGAACTGGCGACCACCGAACTCTTTTTAGAGGCCAGTGAGCGTAAACTCGCATGGGCACTGATTCAGGAACCTTATGTGGGGGGGGCTAGGAGTATGAGGAGCTACCGGGGCGCGAGAATCTACCAGTGCGAGGTTGAAGGAAGTGGGACGGTAAGGGCGGCAATAGCCGTCTTTGATGATGACTTGGATGTCATCCCGTACCCGAAACTCACCACTAACGACATCGTTGTGGTGGGGATCCGGACCAAAGCCTGGGAAATCGCAGTAGTCTCCTATTACTTTGGGCCGAACCAACCCATAGGGCCTTACCTGGATCAGCTGACTAATATTAAGTTGGAGTTGGGCACCGGACTACTGTTAATAGGCGGAGACGCAAACGCGAAGAGTACCTGGTGGGGAAGCACCATAGAAGACCCCAGGGGAGAAGAGATGTCCGGGACCCTTGAAGAGTTGGAGCTTCAGGTACTGAATACTGGCAACACGCCGACCTTTTACGTAGTGAGAGGCGGCGTTGTTTACAAAAGCCATGTGGACGTCACGGCGTGTTCGCTCGAGCTTCTTGACTTGGTAGACGGCTGGCGGCTTGACACAGGGGCGACGAGCTCGGACCACAATACAATATTATTTGATTTAAAATTAAAAAGGGATAAAGGAATTCATATTATTAGAACGACACGGAAATATAACACTAGAAAGGCAAACTGGGAAACATTCAAAATGAAATTGGGGGAAAACAAAATTGAAAATAATATAACGTTAGACTCTATAAAACAAATAAACAACAAACAGGAACTAGAAAAATTTGTTATAAGGTACAAAAACGTCATTGAGAAAGCCTGTGAACAGGCGATTCCAAAAATAAGTAACAAAACAAGAATTACTATTCCGTGGTGGTCCGAGGAACTCGCAGCGAAAAAGAAGGAGGTTCGTACGAGGAAAAACCGTGTCCGCAACGCCGCACCGGTCCGCCGAGCGATGGTCATAGACGAGTACCTGAAAGCTAAAGAGGAATATGAGTGCCAAGCCAAGAAAGCCCAAATAGCCAGCTGGAAAGGATTTTGCGAAAAACAAGATGGAGAAACCATATGGGAGGGGATTTATAGAGTCATCAGAGGGACCACCAGGAGACAAGAGGAAATGACCCTAACTAGCGATGGTGCATTCCTAAACCCGAAAGAATCGGCAGCCTTACTCGCCGACACATTTTACCCGAAGGACACAGCGGAAGAAGATAACAATGACCACAGGCTTACCAGGGAAGCAGCCAGTCGGGTAAATGAGTGGCGTCAAGATGAATATCTTGACCCACCATTTACACCGCTGGAGCTGAAGACAGCCGTGGAGCGCTTCAACCCCAAGAAAGCCCCCGGAGTGGATGGTTTCACGTCGGACATCTGCCGTCGAGCGATCTACCAGGACCTGGACGCGTTCCTTGCCCTGTACAACAAATGCCTAGAATTGGCACATTTCCCGGACATCTGGAAAGAGGCAGCGGTGGTGGTCCTCAGAAAACCGGGCAAGGAAGACTACATGAACCCCAAGTCATACAGACCGATAGGTCTCCTGCCGGTCTTGGGGAAGGTCCTGGAGAGGATGGTAGTAGCAAGGATTAAATGGCAGCTCGTGCCGCGGCTTAGTACTCGTCAGTTTGGCTTTATGCCCCAGAAGAGCACCGAGGACGCCCTCTATACTCTAATAAATCACGTACAGGACAAGTTGAGGCTGAAGAAGCTAATTGTCCTGGTGTCATTGGATATAGAGGGTGCCTTCGATAGCGCCTGGTGGCCGGCTATCAAAGTCAGGCTGGCAGAGGAAAAGTGCCCGGTAAACATCAGGAGGCTGCTAGATAGCTACCTCGACGGCAGAAAGGTAAGGGTAAGGTATGCTGGGGAGGAATGCACGAGAGAAACAAACAAAGGCTGTGTTCAAGGGTCAATCGGTGGTCCCATCCTTTGGAACCTTCTGCTGGACCCACTATTGAAGGATTTGGAGGAGATGGGATTTTACGTGCAGGCTTTTGCTGACGACATTGTTTTGGTCGTTGATGGGGACACAGCGGCTGAAGTCTCCAGAACCGCCAATGCAGCCCTCGCCCATGTTCAGAGTTGGGGCGTCCGAAATAAGTTGAGGTTTGCACCGCACAAAACCTGTGCGATGCTCATAACCAACAGGCTTAAGTACGACACTCCAATTCTGAGCATGGCCGGGGTCGACATCAGTATGGTGAGGAGTATGAAGCTGCTGGGTCTGACCATCGACGACAACCTAACATTCAATGAGCACACTACCCACGTCTGCAGGAAAGCGGCAGAAGTGTACAAGCAGCTTGCACGTGCAGCAAAGGTTAGTTGGGGGCTAAACAGGGAAATCATACGCATAATATACACTGCCACTATCGAACCAATCATTACGTACGCGGCTGGAGCCTGGGCTCCCGCTACGAAGAAGCTGGGCATACGAGGGAAGCTAGGCTCTGTCCAACGAGGATTCGTCCAGAAGCTCTGCAAGTCTTACCGTACAGTCTCGCTGAACTCGGCGCTGGTGCTGGCCGGGATACTGCCTCTGGACCTTCGCATACAAGAGGCAGCCGCCCTGTATGAGGCAAGGAGAGGGTCATCCCGGTTTGTGCCAGGAGACCGGGAGATTGAGAGTATGGTAAGATTTGCAGAGACGTCTCACCCTGCCAAGCAAATGGCTCTGGAGTTCGTGTGCCTGGCAGACCAACAACTTGTGGACAGTCAGAATGTGCAGGCAGTGCGAATATTCACTGACGGCAGCAAGATTGAGGGGAAGGTCGGAGCCGCATTATCCCTGTGGGATAATGAGGGTGAAATCCAGAACCTCAAACTTAGCCTTGCCGCGTACTGCACTGTCTACCAGGCGGAACTACTGGCCATTTGTAAAGCAACGGACGTAATCCTCAAACGCAAAGAGACGAGCTATGGCTTGTACAGCGACTCAATGGCAGCATTGCAGACGTTGGCAGGCCATGGCTCTCTCCACCCTCTGGCGGTCCGCGCAAGAGCGAATTTGGCTCAAGCGTTGGACCAGAATAAAGTTGTCGCTTTCTTCTGGGTCAAAGCCCACGCGGGCTTGCCGGGGAATGAGCGTGCGGACGAGCTGGCTAAGGAGGCGGCGTTGTCGTCACGGAGGAAGCCGGACTATGACCTGTGTCCGGTTTCATTCATCAAGCGACAAATCCGTTTGGATTCGCTTGATGAATGGAACCGGAGATATGTGTCGGGCGAGACGGCCTCGGTGACGAAGATGTTCCTTCCGGACGCCAAAGCGGCTTATCGTATTGTACAACGGGTGAGGCCGACAGGCGTACTCACGCAGGTTCTAACGGGGCACGGTGGGTTCTCAGAATACTTGAATCGTTTCAGGTGTAAGGAGAGCCCATCGTGCACCTGCGACCCAGATATTGCGGAATCTGTCCCGCATATTATACTAGAGTGTCCAATTTATGCGAAAGATCGGTACAATCTGGAACAGGATCTGGGTATGGAACTGCATAGAGGGAATGTGGCAGAGATAATGAGTAGTAAAAACCGGAACACATTTATAGCCTACTGCGAGAGTATAGCTAAAAGAGTAATAAGTAAAAATAAAAATTAGGTTATAAAACTATGTTTCATATTATATTGCATATATATAGTTCATGTAAACATAGAGTATAAGCGCACAAACTTGTAATTAGTATAAGCAGTAAGTTAAGTGAACAAAACATGTGTCTAGTTGTTAAGGATAAGCGTATAATGTAAGAATAACTGTAAGCTAAATTGGAAAATGTAGTAAGTAGAATTTAAGATGTATGTGTAAGATAGTGATGTAAATAAAACAAAGTGTTTAAAATTATTTCCCTAAAGTGAATAAAAACCGAAATGTGTTAAATTATTTTCCCTAAGAAGTATAAATAAGAAATAAAGCATAGGTAGTATAGGAAGTAGTAAATGTGGGAACCCCACCCGCAGAAAGGATTAAAGGTGATGGATACAAGAAAGAAATAGTATGTAGCATGAAAGTACGAGAGGAATGTATTGCGAGAACTTGTATGGATGAGGATAAGCGTTAAATAGGCGCCAATTCAGTTGGCGGAACTAGTCCAGAAAAAAAAAAAAAAAAAAAAAAAAAAAAAAAAAAAAAAAAAAAAAAAAAAAAAACCTAACCTAACCTAACCTAACCTAACCTAACCTAACCTAACCTAACCTAACCCAGAGTCCGCGGCTTCCCCCCGCGACGATAGCACGCATACAAGGTTGCTCCGCGCTTAAAAGTTTCAAAAAATTCACTAAAAAATTCGGAAAAGTGGTATTTTTTAACCGTATCACATCGTGTTTACCACCAAAAGTTGCGTAAAAATACGGGCTACCCGATAGTGAAAACCGCGCATGTGTAAGTGCCTTGACAAGTGAAAAAATCACAAAAAAGTGAAAAAGTGTAAAAAACTTAATCTTAAAATTAAAACGCTGCGAGAAGGAGATCGGCGACACCTATATTTTATGGTGTCAAACGACGCGTCTCATTGACGCCTACAGTTTGGTGCTGCTTGCTGAATTTTTCGGGCCACGCCTTTTGAGGAAATCCCGAAAAACAAAAAACCACGTGGCCACGTGCAACTGGTTCCAGTTGAGGGCGGCTGAAACCATCTGGCGGCTTCGAGGCGGGACGACGAGTCCACCAGGACGGCGCTTCGAGCAGCAAAAAAGGTTAAGTGGTCTCAGAGATATTAAGTTTTAAAAATTTGCTAAGATTTCAAAAATCCATATTTAATTATTTGTCGCGACGACCCCCCATTTTTATTTTGGAAATCGATGCACCTTTGTGCTCTTTAGATTATAGCAAAATTTCAGATTTTTATCTCTTTTAGTTTATAAGTTAGGATTTTTTTAAATTTTGGGGTTGCAACGAGGGTTGCTAAAAAAGGGTGTGATATCTCTGGGACCACTACCCAAAAATTAGGTTAAGTTAGATATAGCCCTAATTTAAGTTTTGACTGATTTTAGTGTGTAGTTATTGTATTGTTGACGTTTTATCTAAATTTAGGGGGTTTTTTGTGTTTATTAAATCGGGGGTGAGTTTTCCAAGGCCAACCATATTAAATCTGGACTGGGCTCTTCAAGCCCAGTACGGAGAGACCAAACTCGGCCAGTTTTGGCCAACAGGGGCCAATTTTGTAAAGGCGGCCGCCATTTTTGGCGCCATCTTGGAAAACTTGCTCCCGACATAGCTCCGGACTCGCTGGACATAGAAAACTGCGGTTTTCGCAGCTGCATTAGAGGGGGCGATACCTGTCCTGTCCGCATATTTTCAGGCGATTTGGCGCTGTCAGTTTTCAGGATCCTGAAGACCACCCTGCGTGCTGGAGCGGGTTAGCCCAAGCCAGAAAAGTCCAAGCACGGACGTTCTGCGGCTTTTGGAAGGGAAGATAGCCCGGGTTTGAGATCGATTTTGACAGTTTACGAACTGTCAAACGCTTTTTCAAACCCGTGTAACTCCCGAACCGTGGGTCGTGGAGCGTTCGGGTTTTCTTTTGGGACGTTGGCTGGCTCTCCCCTATCTGGTCGGCGCCTTCTCGGGGGTTTTCAGGACCTGAAAACTTTTCAGCCTGAAACTATTTCAGGCGGATAGACCGCGTCGCGCCCATTTAGGGAAGTCCAAGCGCGGACGATCTGCGGCCACTAGGAAGGAAGATAGCTCGGGTTTGGGGTTGACTTTGACAGTTCTCGGACTGTCAAACGAAAGTTCAAACTCGGATAACTGCCGAACCGAAGGTCGTGGAGCGCTCGGGTTTGCTCAGCGGACATTGGCTGGCCCTTCTCTGCCTGACTGGCGCATTTTCAGGACTTTTCAGGGCCTGAGGTCTTTGCGGCCTGAAAACTGCACAGGTGGATAGGCGACATCGCGCCCGGTCGGGGGAACCCAAGCACGGCGGTATTCGGACGAATGGTTCTGGAGATAATAGCAGAAGACTGAATTCCGGGCGCCATCTTGCTTTTGGAACCGGATTTTTGGAAGGCTGTATCTCGGGAACCCTTTGGGCTAGGGTGGTCGAGTTTGGGTTCGTCTGAAGGGGCTTGAGGGGACCTGTCCCCTGAGGAATAGAGACTGACTCTACGTAGAGTTACAAAAATTTTGTGTTGAAATTTGTTACAAAATTTTAAAGGAAAGACGGTCCTGAGTGCTTCTTGGCACTGGACGGAGTTTTTAGGTTATTTTTAGTTTTATTTATCCTTAAGGAAGTGACAGAGCAAGGCTCTACCTTTACTCAACTGGACTGTACTCTCACAGAGGTTGTACCTTCTGACAGGCATGTACTAGCTGCCTTCTCTACAAAATTTTAGTAGTCAGAACTTTTGTTGACCCGCTAATATTGTCATTAGTGGAACTGACGGGGGCGCGTCTGTTGGTCTCCCAGCCGCATACGCAGACCAGTTAAGAGGATTCTACGAATCCTATTTTATTGTCTTATTGACTGCTCTGTACACTCACTGCACTAATTTTTACACAGTTATTTATACACATTTATTTATATACATTTATAATATACACAAGACCGGGTACCTTTTACAATACCCTTCTGACGTCGGACTGGTTCAATTCTGAATCCATACATACGAGACAAAATGAACTTAGGTATTCGTACACCTATCAAAAAACCGGTAAACCGACCAAACATGACCCCACCGAACATCACAGAAGAGGCTGGACCCTCCACGCAAAGCGTCCGGAGAAGCGTGGGCGAATGGGAGGCTGGGCAGCCGGCAAAGAAACCGACCCCCCCGATAAAACCGAGTTTAGTGAGGAAGGCGACGGAAGATGCTCCGCCTAGGCTGACACCGGACGCGACACGGAGAGCGTCCGTTGAAATCGTTAGCCTGAGTCCGCCAGCAGTGAAAACTAGGGTCGCAGAGGCAAGAGCGTGCCTTGTAAAAATAAAAACTCATCTGACCAATTCCAAGAACCTGAAAAGGGAAATCAAGGATGAGGTCAAGGCCCAGGCGGACCGGCTTTACTTGCTCGTGAAGGAGTCCGAGCAAGATAAAGGACGAGCACCGACGCAAACGGAAACGACGGAAACTAAAGGAACTCAAGCGCAAGAAGAGGACCAAGTTGTTACCAGCGCAAAAAAGGAAATAGAGTCTCTCAAATCGGTTCTAGAAGACCACAGCCGGAACCTTCGGGAAAATAATGAGAAGCTCGATAGGCTGAAAGAGGCACTACAAACTAGCGAAGCATACATGGAGAAACTCTCCTATGCTAGTGTAGCGGCAAGTCGGCCTATCGAGCGGCCACCGAAGCAGACGGCGCTTCATTCCATAGTGGTCACCTCCACCAAAGAGACCGAGACCGGGGAACAAATTATTGATCATATCAGGAAGGCGGTCAACGCGAAAGAGGGGTGGGTCACTGTAGATAGGATTAGGAAAGCAAAAGACAGGAAAGTGATTTTGGGATGCAAAACGGAAGAGGAAAGGGAGAAAATTAAGAGAAGGTTAGCAAGTGTGGGGGAGGTGTTGAGGGTGGAGGACGTCAGGAACAGAGACCCTCTTGTTAGTCTGAGAGATGTCCTAACCTACAACACCGACGAAGATATCCTCAAAGCTCTAAAAAACCAGAATAAGGACGTGTTTGAGGAGCTTACAAAGGAAAACGACCGGGTAGAGGTCCTTTTTAAAAAGAAAACGAGGAACCCCCACACGCACCACGTGATCCTCAGGGTCTCCCCAAAGATCTGGAATAGGCTACTGGATAGGAAGACCATACACATTGATCTGCAAAGGATCCGAGTGACCGATCAGAGTCCACTTATCCAATGTTCTCTATGCCTAGGTTTTGGGCATGGAAGACGCCTCTGTAGAGAGAAATTGGAAAAGTGTAGCCATTGCGGGGGCCCACACATGAGGACGCAATGCGCTGACTGGCTGGCCGGAGCACCTCCGTCCTGCTGTAACTGTGTGCGAGCAAAGCTCGGGAACACAGAGCACAACGCCTTTAGCGATGAGTGCGCAGTGAGGAAGAGAAGTGAGGTTCTGGCCAGAGCTACAGTAGCGTATTGCTAAAGTGGTCACTGGCGAAAGGGCAGGCACCCCAACCAGAAGATATGCAGTAGCCCAAGCCAACCTACAGAGAAAGGAACTGGCAACCACCGAACTCTTTTTAGAGGCCAGTGAGCGAAACATCGCATGGGCACTGATCCAGGAACCGTATGTGGGGGGGGCTAGAAGTATGAAGAGCTACCGTGGTGCGAGAGTCTACCAGTGCGAGGTTGAAGGAAGTGGGACGGTAAAGGCGGCAATAGCCGTCTTTGATGATGACTTGGATGTCATTCCGTACCCGAAACTCACCACTAACAACATCGTTGTGGTGGGGATCCGGACCAAAGCCTGGGAAATCGTAGTAGTCTCCTACTACTTTGTGCCAGACCACCCCATAGGGCCTTACCTGGATCAGCTGACCAATATAAAGTTGGAGCTGGGCACCGGACTACTGCTGATAGGCGGAGATGCTAACGCAAAGAGCACCTGGTGGGGAAGCACCATAGAAGACCCCAAGGGAGAAGAGATGTCCGGGACCCTTGAAGAGTTGGAGCTTCAGGTACTGAATACTGGCGACACGCCGACCTATTACACAGTAAGAGGCGGCGTTGTTTACAAGAGCCATGTGGACGTCACGGCGTGTTCGCTCGAGCTCTTTGACATGGTAGACGGCTGGCGGATCGACACAGGGGTAACGAGCTCGGACCACAATACCATTTTATTTGAAATTAAATTAAAAAGAGAAAAAGGGACAAGTATAATTAGGACAACGAGGAAATATAAGACTAAAAAGGCTAATTGGGAAAAATTTGGAATTAAATTGGGGGAACAAAAATTAGAAAATAACATCAGCTTAGAAAGTATAAATCGTATAATAAACAAAGCTGAACTCGAAAGTGTAGTAGTCAAATATAAAAATGCAATAGAGAAAGCGTGTGATGAGGCTATCCCTAAAACTAATACGATAACTAAAGTAAATATACCGTGGTGGTCCGAGGATCTCGCTGTGAAGAAGAAGGAGGTTGCGAGAAGGAAGAACCGTATCCGGAACGCCGCACCGGTCCGCCGAGCGATGGTCGTAGACGAGTACCTGAAAGCGAAAGAGGAATATGAGTGCCAAGCCAAGAAAGCCCAAGTAGCCAGCTGGAAAGCATTCTGTGAGAAGCAAGAAGGAGAGAGCATATGGGAAGGCATATACAGAGTCATCAGAGGGACCACCAGGAGACAAGAAGAACTGACCCTAAGTAGCGATGGTGCATTCCTAAACCCGAAGGAGTCGGCAGCCTTACTTGCCGACACGTTCTATCCAAAGGACACAGCGGAAGAAGATAACGCAGACCACAGGCTCACCAGAGAAGCAGCCAGCCGGGTAAATGAGTGGCGTCAAGATGAATATCTTGACCCACCGTTTACACCGTTGGAGCTGAAGACAGCCATGGAGCGCTTCAACCCCAAGAAAGCCCCCGGAGCGGATGGATTTACGTCGGACATCTGCAGTCGAGCGATCTGCCAGGACCTGGACGCTTTCCTTGCCCTTTACAATAAATGCCTAGAATTGGCACATTTCCCGGACATCTGGAAAGAGGCAACGGTGGTGGTCCTCAGAAAACCGGGCAAGGAAAATTATACGAACCCCAAGTCATATAGACCGATAGGTCTCCTGCCGGTCTTGGGGAAGGTCCTGGAGAGGATGGTAGTAGCGCGGATTAAATGGCAGCTCGTGCCGCGGTTTAGTACTCGTCAATTTGGCTTTATGCCCCAGAAAAGCACCGAGGACGCTCTCTATAATCTAATGGAACACGTACAGGACAAGTTGAGGCTGAAGAAGCTAATTGTCCTGGTGTCATTGGATATAGAGGGTGCTTTCGATAGCGCCTGGTGGCCGGCTATCAAAGTCAGACTGGCTGAGGAAAAGTGCCCGGTAAATATCAGGAGGCTACTTGACAGCTACCTCGACTGCAGAAAAGTAAAGGTAAGGTATGCTGGGGAGGAATGCACGAGAGAAACAAATAAAGGCTGTGTTCAGGGGTCAATCGGTGGTCCCATTTTCTGGAATCTTTTACTGGATCCGTTACTTAAAGATCTGGAGCGAATGGGATACTTCGTACAGGCCTTTGCCGACGACATCGTTTTGGTCGTTGATGGGGACACGGCGGCTGAAGTCTCCAGAACCGCCAATGCAGCCCTCGCCCATGTTCAGAGTTGGGGCGTCCGAAATAAGCTAAGGTTTGCACCGCACAAAACCTGTGCGATGGTAATAACCAACAAGCTTAAGTACGACACTCCAATTCTGAGCATGGCCGGGGTCGACATCGGTATGGTGAGGAGCATGAAGCTGCTGGGTCTGACCATTGACGACAAATTAACCTTCAACGAGCACACCGAAAACGTCTGCAAGAAGGCAGCGGAGGTTTATAAGCAGCTTTCACGTTCGGCAAAGGTGAGCTGGGGACTAAATAGGGAGATTATACAAATCATATACACTGCCACGATAGAGCCAATCGTCACGTATGCGGCTGGAGCCTGGGCTCCCGCTACGAAGAAGTTGGGTATACGGAGGAAGCTTGGTTCTATCCAACGAGGATTCGTCCAGAAGCTCTGTAAGTCTTACCGTACGGTCTCACTGAACTCGGCACTGGTGCTGGCTGGGATACTGCCTCTGGACCTCCGCATACAAGAGGCAGCCGCCCTGTATGAGGCTAGGAGAGGGTCATCCCGTTTTGTGCCAGGAGACCGGGAAATTGAGAGTGCGGTGAGATTTGCAGAGACGTCTCACCCTGCCAAACAAATGGCCTTGGAATTCATGTGTCTGGCAGACCAACAGCTGTTAGACAGCCACAACGTGCAGGCAGTGCGAATCTTCACTGACGGCAGCAAGATTGAGGGGAAGGTCGGAGCCGCATTATCCTTGTGGGATAATGAAGGCGAAGTCCAGAACCTCAAACTTAGCCTTGCCGCGTACTGCACGGTTTACCAGGCGGAATTACTGGCCATTTGCAAGGCAACGGACGTGATCCTCAAACGCAAGGAGACGAGCTATGGCTTGTACAGCGACTCAATGGCAGCATTGCAGTCGCTGGCAAGCCATGGTTCCCTCCACCCTCTGGCGGTCCGTGCACGAGCCAATTTGGCTCGGGCTTTGGAACAGGATAAAGATGTGTCTTTCTTTTGGGTCAAGGCCCACGCGGGCTTGCCGGGGAACGAGCGTGCGGATGAACTGGCAAAGGAGGCAGCGTTGTCGTCACGGAGGAAGCCGGACTACGACCGGTGTCCGATTTCATTCATCAAGCGGCAAATCCGATTGGATTCGCTTGATGAATGGAACCGGAGATATGTGTCGGGCGAGACGGCCTCGGTGACGAAAATGTTCCTTCCGGATGCCATTGCGGCCTACCGTATTGTACAACGGGTGAGGCCGACAGGCGTGCTTACGCAGGTTCTGACGGGGCACGGTGGGTTCTCAGAATACTTGAATCGTTTCAGGTGTAAGGAGAGCCCATCGTGCGCTTGCGACCCCAATCTGACGGAATCGGTCCCGCACATTGTTCTGGATTGTCCCGTTTTCGCGAGAGAGCGGTACAGTCTGGAGCAGGAATTGGGCCTGAGACTGCGGAAGGAAAGCGTGGCAAAAATTATGGCTGGCAAACAAGTAAAAGTATTTATAACCTACTGTGAGAGTATAGCTCAGAGAGTAATAAATAAGAATAAAATTGTAACATAAAACTATGTTTCTTAATATATTGTTATATATAATTATTGTAAACATAGGAATTAAGTATATCAAATTGTTAATAGGATAAGCAGTAGGTTTAGTATATAAAAATTGTTAAACAGAACAACTATAATGTTAAGTTAGAATATGTAGTAAGTGTATAAACTAAATTGTATTAGTATATTTAGATGATAGAAATGTAAGTTAAGTAAACACAATATGTGTCCATGGTGTATCTCTTAGGTAATTTTAGAAAAAATGTAATATAATAAAGAAAAGCGTATCCTGTTATTTCCCTGTGTTATGCAAAAATAGCAATACAATAAAATAGTAGAAGAATAGGAAAGAATTAAGTGGGAGTCCCACCCACAGGATAAATGGTGAAGGATAAAAGAAAGACAAAGTATGCAGCATGAAAGTGCGAGAGGAATGAAATGCGAGAACTGGTATGGATGAGGAATAGATTTAAATAGGCGCCAATTACGTTGGTGGAACTAGTCTGGAAAAAAAAAAAAAAAAAAAAAAAAAAAAAAAAAAAAAAAAAAAAAAAAAAAAACCTAACCTAACCTAACCTAACCTAACCTAACCTAACCTAACCTAACCTAACCTAACCTAACCTAACCTAACCTAACCTAACCTAACCTAACCTAACCTAACCTAACCTAACCCAGTGCACAGCCATACGCGGTCGCAACAACATCAGCTCCACGTCAAAAATTCATAAAAATTGAAATTTTTATGCTGCGCGTGTTCTTGTGTTATAGTGCGGTGAATAAGTGTTTGACTCGCCAGGATTTATGTGGGCAACATCCTGAGTCACCTGGATCAGAAGTTATAAGTGAGCAACTTTGGAGGACTCCCCTGGCTTGGAGGTTAGTGTTTTTCGTAACGAGATCAAATTTCTTGTGAATCGTTAATATTCCACGTTCAAAGACACCAAGATCAAGGAAATCGGATCATCACAAGTAAAGTTATTAGGCATTAAAATCAGCCAATATAACCTCTAAACACGTGGTGTTTAGACGGAACGCACTTCAAACCTCCACGAGGCGTGACGTTATCGCCAACTCTACACGAGGGACTACGTCACGATACTTACTTCGGACATACCTGGCGCCTTCGAAGCCGTCTTTAGGACTTTGCCACTGAGAGCTCGGCCTGCATCACCAAAAACGTAACTTCTAGGGAAATCCTCACTCCCAAGTCTGGGAATACTCGTGTTTGGACTCGTCTGAACCGGGACACAAGGACCTTACCCCCTCCACAACACCCCTCGTTTTTCCACAACCCTTATTTCCCCCCTCCACCCCTCTGTTCCCCGCCCCCTCACTATATACATAGGCCCCCAGGGTACTTTGAAGCCCTTGGACCTAGAGTACCCGTGATTGGGCTCTCCAGAACCAGGAAAGCAGGACCATCTCCCCCCACCCTTCCAGACTTCTTACCCCCTCCACTAACTGCTTCAGTATAACCCTGGTATTTTCACACTCCATAGCATTCCCACGAAACCTTCCCCCCCCCACCCCCCTCTCGGTTACTTCACCCCCCCGAAGTATATCTCTGGATCCAGCAAAGATACCACCATCGAGTTTGGACTCATTAGATTCGTTAGAGGAAAAGGAAGAATCTGGCCCCGGCAGAAAGTGAGGATAACGCACCCAGAGAGAAATATTGACCAGGAAGTCTCCTCGAGTCACCTTCAGCGCTTCAACGCTGCATCGTAGCATAGAGAATCAGAGCGTACATCTGGCTCTGACGCGCACCGGCGTGTACTCCGGAGCACAACGCAGACGCAGTCCATCGAGCGTCTTTACATTCCATCACTCTTTTATTTTTGTGTGATATATATATACGTATTTAATTTCTTAATTTTTAAATATTTTCAACTAGTTTTAATTTGAATAGTATAACTAAGCTATTGTTAGACCTAAGTAAATACAAAAAAAAAAGAAAAAATAACTACAATGTCTACCAATTTTAATACCCGTAAGTCAGCTGCGGAGGTCGCACCTAGGACGGGCTCTTTGAGGACAAGGGTGCTCAAAAATGCCGCGAAATCAACCACATCTGAACGGCAACCACCAACCATCCTCACTGGGCCTACGGTGTCGAAGGCAGCCTCAGAATCTGGTGTCGGAGTTGGAACGGCGTCCACACAAAGGCTTACACCACCTGCGGAAGCCCAGCAAGTGGCGTCTGAGGGCAACAACTCAGCGAGGACTTCATCAGTGCCCGACACGATGGAGGCAGCGGCTCAAGCGGCGGCGAAAATTATAGACTGGGCCCAGGTAGGTATCTCCCCCCCTCGTCAAATTATCTCGGACGAGGAAAGCTCTGTCGCCTCCTCTTCAGGACTGCCGGTCCGTGCAGTGCGCCCCAGCCTCCTCTACAGAACACCCAGGAGGGGCACTGGTGTCGAGATGGACTTGGCGACTCGCGAGGCCAATGAGCTCCTTCAAAAAGGTAAGGACGCGCTAGAGGAGTCCAAGAACACCAAAAGAGAGCTCAAATCAACAGTCCATGAATGTCTCCAGGGACTTTACGAGATTGTTCTCTCTCTTGCCGACTCACGAGCGAGGCATAAATACAACCTGGAGAAAGAGCGTGTCCGAAACGCGCAGGAGCTCATCAACGTCGAGAGGTACCATAACCGGCAAATGGGCGAGCTCAAAAAGAGTTTGACGTCTGAGCTCCACCTCGCTCGTATCGACATAGCCGACACCCTTAAAGAGGCAAGGGACATTAGGAACTGGCTTGGTTACGAAACCGAGGAACCGTATCGGCATATAAAAGAGAGCCGGAGGGCGATTGAGTCTCTGGCAAACGCCATGCAAAACATACATGAGACGGTCGCAAAAGACAGCGCACCCGCGGTGGCTGAACAGAAGTGGGAAACGGTGAGAGAGGACCTCACCCGCTTAAACACAAACACCGCAGGCGTGTCCAACCAGCTTGACGTCCTCCGACAATCAGTCGAAAAGCTGAAAATGGACATGTCGGAGTCTCGATCGCCTTCTTTACCTCCGCCGCAAGCCCCGGGCGATTTTTCGAGTTCCTCGACCGAGAAGCTTGAAGATCTGCAGACGCAAGTCACTACACTTCAGGAAATGGTCACGCAGATCCTAGAAAGACCCATGATCTCCCCCCCTCCACCACCACAACCTTTGGACCTGACTCCTCATCTGAGGCCTCTGTCTGAAAGACTAGAAATCGTGTCATCTGACCTCCGAGTGCTGCGAGACAAAGAACCACCTGCAGCCATACCATCGACGCCAAGTCTCAGCACGGAGCTCGTGGTCGCTGAGGTCAAGAAAACTTTGGCCACTATAGAGAAAGGGGTGTCTGAAATGAGTAGAGCGGACACTGTGGCCAACTGTCAGGGCATGACGACCTACGCCCAAGTGACACAGACTCCTAAGTGTCCCAACCACACCCTGATTATCTCGTCCACAGATCCCAAACACACAGGAGACAATATAATCGAGAGGGTCAGGACTTCATTGGACCTCAAGAAGACGGGGGCCAAAGTCAATAAGGTTCGGAAGGCGCGAAACCAAAAAATTGTGTTGAGCTGCGCCAGCAAAGAGGATCTTCACCTTATAAAGGATCAGGTCCAAAAGAACAAATTACTGAAAATCCACGAACCAAAACCGCAGAACCCGCTTGTCTGTATCAGAGGAGTCCTGTCCATGTACAGTGACGACGAGATGGTAGACCTGCTCAAAGCGCAGAACAGACATCTCCTCCAGAACGTCAAAATGGACGAACAGACCATCAAACTTAGATACAGGAAGCGGGCGAGGAACCCTCATGAGTGTCATCCAGTTCTGGAATTGTCTCCAGCTCTCTGGCAGAGCTTCACACAGGCTGGTAAGGTCCACCTGGGTATCCAGAGATGCCCAATAGAGGACCAATCACCGCTAGTGCAGTGCACTAAATGCCTCGGTTATGGCCACACACGAACACTCTGTAAGGAGAAAAAAGAAACCTGCAGTTACTGTAGTGGTCAGCACCACGAACGAGCATGCAGCTCCAAAACTGAGGCCAAGCCTCCGACATGCGCAAACTGCCAGAGAGCGAAAAAAGAAGGAGAAGTACTGGCACACGTAGCCTTCAGCAACGAGTGTCCAGAAAGAAAGAAATGGGATGACATAGCGAGGTCACGGGTGTCTTATTGCTAAAGGCGACCAAGAGAACAACAGCACAGTCACCCTTCAGAACGCAAGACCAGCAACAAGCAGGTTAAAGGTCATCCAAGCTAACCTGCACCGCTCTAAGCTTGCAACGACGGAATTGCATCATGTGGCCGTAGAGAAGGGATTCTCAATCGCACTTGTCCAGGAACCGTATGTCGGGAACACAGGTGTTATGAAACAGAACCCAGGTACACAAGTCATTCAGTGTACCCTAAACCGCCAAAAACCAGTAAAAGCGGCAATTGTCATTTTCGGTGGCAGTCTGGAGGTCATTCATGACCCCCAGATCGTAACCGAGAACGTTGCAGCCGTTTTGCTGAAGGTAGGTCAGTTAAAGCTTGGTGTGATATCCGTCTACTTCGAGGGAGACCAAGACATAGACCCTTACCTCCTTAGAACAAAAGAGGTTTTCAATAAATTACAGACAAATAACGTCCTAGTGGGGGGAGACGTGAACGCCTGGAGCCAGTGGTGGGGAAGCGACCACGAGGACCATCGCGGGGCAGCATACAACGCCTTCCTGTCTGAACAAGAGCTTCAGATCCTCAATACGGGCCAAACCCCAACCTTCGAAGCCTACAGGCGTGGTAGGTTATACAAGAGTATCGTGGACGTAACTGCCTGTAGTGAGTCGCTGTTGGGAAGAGTCGAGGATTGGCGTGTGGACAGAAATTTAACAACATCCGACCACAACGCAATCACGTTCTCATTTCGCCTTGACAGAGCTTTGGAACCGTTGAAATCCATTTCAACGCGGATCTATAATACCAAAAAGGCGAAATGGTTGGACTTTAGGACACACTTCACGGCAAACTTGTCTCAGAAAACCATCACACCAGCCAGAGTAATGGAGGTTGCGAACCCAGAGGAATTGGAGGCGATGGTCACCACTTATGTTGACTTGATACACCACGCATGCAAACGGTCGATTCCAAAGATTGGAACAAGGAAGACCGATTCCAGGGCCCCGTGGTGGTCAGCTTCCCTAGAACAACTGAAACGGGAGGTTCTGACCAAAAAGAGGAGGATCCGGAATGCGGCCCCAAGTAGAAGGGATTTTGTAATCGGTGAGTACGTACAGGCCAAACTAAACTACAAGACCAAATCAATGGAGGCAGCAACAGAAAGCTGGAAGCAGTTCTGCTCAACACAGGACCGGGAGAGTATGTGGGACGGTATCTACAGAGTCTTACGGAAGACAGCCAGAAAACAGGAAGACACGCTCCTGAGGAACACCGCCGGCGATACTTTAAGCCCGGAACAATCGGCGGAACTTCTGGCAAAAACGTTCTATCCCGACGACTCAGTAGATGTAGAACAACAACACCACACGTCGGTCCGGAGACTTGCGGAGGAATTTAATAACACCGAAGTTTTGTCGGCCAACGACCCACCATTTACACCAGCAGAGCTGGAAATGGTCCTTCAGGCACAGAACCCAAAAAAAGCTCCAGGTCCTGATGGTCTGACGGCCGACATCTGCACTGCTGCGATCAACTGCAACAGGGAGGTGTTCCTAGCATTGGCAAACAAATGCCTCTGCCTATCACATTTCCCAAAACAGTGGAAAGTAGCACACGTGTGCATACTCCGCAAGCCGGGCAAGGATGATTACACCCATCCGAAATCATACAGACCAATAGGACTGCTCTCGGTCCTGGGCAAGATCGTCGAAAAACTTGTCGTTGGCAGACTGCAACACCATTTCCTCCCCACACTCAACACAAGCCAGTACGGGTTCATGCCGCAGCGTGGAACCGAGGACGCCCTCTATGATCTGATAGAGCACATCCGGGCCGAAGTCAAAGCCAAAAAGGTAGTGCTTTTAGTTTCACTGGACATAGAGGGGGCCTTCGACAACGCGTGGTGGCCTGCTCTCAAGGTACAGATGCAGCGCAAAAAATGCCCTAAAAATTTGTACGCTCTTGTAGCCTCATATCTAGAAAACCGGTGCGTCAGGGTCAACTACGCCAGAGCATCTAGCGAGAAGGGTACCACAAAGGGATGCGTCCAGGGCTCAATAGCCGGTCCGACGTTTTGGAACCTCATCCTAGACTCACTTCTGGAGAAAATGTCAGCAATGGGGGTATATTGTCAAGCATTCGCAGATGATGTGGTCCTTGTTTTCTCGTCTCAGGGGGTTGATTCCTTGCAGCAGACAGCCGAAAGCACGTTGCAGACCATCTCAGAGTGGGGTGTACAGAATAAGCTTCGTTTTGCCACGCATAAAACCAAAGCAATGGTAATAACGAAGCGGCTCAAGTACGACACCCCCGTGATACATATGTCTGGGACTCGACTGAATCTGGTGGAAGAGATCAAACTACTGGGACTCACCATAGACCATAAACTCACCTTCAATGCGCACGTGACAGCCACATGTAAGAAGGCTGCAGATATTTACAAACAACTAGCGTGTGCAGCTAAAGTGACATGGGGTCTAAACAGTGAGATAATAAGGACCATATACGTGTCGGTGATAGAGCCGATTGTGCTGTATGCAGCAAGTGCGTGGGCTCCAGCAGCAGAGAAACTGATGACAAGAAATCAGTTAGACTCTCTGCAGAGGGGCTTCACGCAGAAGATTTGCAAGGCATACCGCACGGTGTCTCTGACATCGGCATTGATTCTGTCGGGGCAATTACCTCTTGATCTCCGGGTAATTGAGGCTGCAACCCTATTCAAGATTAAAAAGGGTCATTCCGAGGAGTACCTGCCACCGGGCAGGGAGGTTGAGCGCAAGGTGGGACCTTTACAGATCCCCCATCCGTCGCGACTCACGATAACAGAGTACGAGTGCCTAGAGAACCTGGACCCCGAAACCCTGAGTGACCGCCAAGTAACCGGACCTCAAATTTATACCGACGGCAGCAAAATTGAGGGGAAAGTCGGAGCTGCTCTTACTTGGTGGAATGAAGGCAGGGAGACCAGGTACTCAACCTTTCGCCTGGAACCACACAACACCGTCTTTCAGTCGGAATTGTACGCACTGTATCGAGCAGTCAAACTGGTGAGAACGTCTAGGATGACCTCTGTCAACATATTGAGTGACTCAAGATCGTCGCTCGATCTGTTAAGGAGCCCATCTGTCACTCACCCATTAGCTCTCGGTATTAAAAGGTTGGTGCGTGAGATCCGCGAAGAGGGTAGAGACGTGAGGCTGTTTTGGTTAAGGGCACACATTGGTACTCCCGGAAATGAAAGAGCGGACGAGTTGGCTAAGAAAGCTGCACTCACTAAAAAGACAGCCCCCGACTACGACAGGGTGCCAATATCGTTCGTCAAGAGGCAGATACGTGAGGAAACTGTTAAGAAATGGCAGCGGCGCTACGAATCTTCCAGCACGGGCTCGGTCACCAAAGTATTCTTCCCTACCGTCCAAGCGGCAAGGAAGATTCTTAAAGACACGGTATTAACACCTACCGATGTTCAAGTACTGACCGGCCACGGGGGATTCGGAGCTTATCTCCACCGCTTTCACCTTAAAGATAGTCCCGCATGCGTCTGCGATCCCAACAATGACGAGACGGTATGGCACGTACTCACCGAGTGCCCAAGATTTGGACGACAAAGAATGGACCTAGAAACTGAAATACAGATGTCAGTCACACAGTCCAAACTCCAATCCATAATGGAGACTAAGAACACCAGAACACCATTCTTGGCATTCGCGAGTAGGGTCATGCAAGTCGTAGCGAAGGCCAATGGCTCTACACAAGCCCCTGCGCGTGCACAAACACTCACACAGGCACCGGTACAGACACTCACTCAAACACCAACACACCTGACTGATATGAGCTCAAACTTTACCACAAACACTTCCATCGTAAGCTTTACCCAACCGACGATAACCCGGTGCACCTCGGCTCTATGCCAGTTTCTAGACTTCGGGGAGAATGGGAAACCGGGTATCAGACTGCGTAGTGTAGCCCTCTTCATGAACAGGAACAACGAGAGACTCGGCATAAGCTTCTGCCGTGCAGGAGGGGGAAATAGCGTTTCTTTATCACCAGGACTGGCAGCCTTGATCAATGGAAGCACTTACAAATCGAGCATGGAACGCACGAAGTTCAACGCGTTACCTGTAGTGGAAATTGCCGAACACCAATACCGTCTTGTGCGATCGCAAAACAAAACAATCGCACTTTTCGAGTGGCATGAGGCAACTCCGTTTGCGCAAGCATGCTCATTGCTGACCAAAATCGTAGAGGCTGGCCGGACCACGAGTACGCGCCCCCGGATTATCAGCCTGGACGCAATGGCAATCGGCTACGAGAGGGGTGAAGTGGCTGATCGGTATGGATGCATTAAGGCCTCGGTAGATCACGAACTAGTGGTTTATGAGGACAGAGGGGAAGACCTTAGTTTTCTCAGACCCCCCAAAATGTGTACCATACTGAAAAAAACAGAAACCGGTCAGCAAGCATTCGCCACATCAGCCCCAACAACGCCTTGCGGATCAGAAAGACTGCAGCAGAGGCTCACAGCTGAGAAAGCCGCTTCAGAAGGGAAAAAAAGTGGCAGTATAGAAGAGAAGCTCAGGACAAAAGATCGACTGAAATCAGTGTCCAACTTCTTGAGCAGGCTGCTGGGTTTTGGTACCAAGCCTAATCATATCAGTCAGACGGCCGCAGTACAGGAATTCACAAAAACCATTCCGGTGCCACCGAAACAGCAGCGCCCATCCCCAACGAGAGCCGACAGAGGGCAGGTCAGCCCGCCGAAACTCAGGACGGTAACTAAATCCGGCGACCATGTGGCGAATGCCTTTCTCGAGTTTCAAGCCATCACTAAAGCAACCAAAGATGTCAATCTCATGACTTGCGAGAAGATCATGCAGTCATACCAGCTGGAGATTGAAGGGTTGCTGAAGGTGAGACTAGAGGAGGCCGAAGCAGCCATATATAATAATGCCACCTCCCAAGTCATCAAGGGAGAAATGGCTGGTCAATATATGGCTGCGTACAGCGCCACGAGTGGATTCGTGCCGTTGGACGAGTTAGAAACGACGCGGACTGACCGCATTACTTTCGCGACACCCGCAAGTAACCCAATTGTAATAGTAGCCCGGTGTACCAAAATCATGCTGGATGACAAGATCCTCGAACAGGCGGAAGCAATCTCGAGGACCATAGGTCAGGCCGGAGGTTGGGAACTACCGGAAATAAATTGGGTCAACGGTGTTCCGGGGTGCGGTAAGACAACTTGGGTGATCAATAACTTCGATAAGGACAACGACGTCATAGTCACTACAACAACCGAGGCCGCTAAAGACCTGCGGCAAAAACTGGCGCACAAAATTGGTAAAGACAACAGAACCAAAGTGCGCACGATGGCTTCGATACTATCGAACGGGTGCAGAGAGTCCCAGAAATGCAAACGCATTCTCGTGGACGAGGCTCTCATGAACCATTTCGGAGCCATCGTAATGGCAGTTCGGTTGTCAGGCGCTGTAAGCGTGGTCCTTATCGGGGATGTTAACCAACTGCCTTACCTAGACAGGGAAGATCTCTTCCCTCTCAGTTACGCCCGTCCAGACTCAGTGGCAACCATCAGCCAAGAGTTGTTCTGCACACACCGGAATCCGATGGACGTCGCGTACGCCCTGGGGGAAGTGTACCCTGGCATATACTCGTCCAGGAACCAGGTCCGCTCCCTACAGCTCAGAAGATTCACGGGCGCGGACATTCCCGGCACTCTTCCCAACACACTATTCCTGGTCCATACGCAGGAGGAGAAGAAGACCCTCATTGACCAGGGATTTGGGGTGGGTGCTGGATCGTGTGTCCTGACCATCCACGAGGCCCAGGGTTTAACCAGCGAGTCGGTCATCATCTTGAGGACAAAATCCAATACCATCAGGATTCACAGTAGCGTCCCACATGCAGTAGTGGCAGTCTCCAGACACACTGACCACTGCGTGTACTACGCCGATAACGCTGATGACGCCATCGGAAGGTTCATAAGAAGGGCACAAGAAGCGTCTACCAGAGACATCATCGGCAGCAATATGAAGAACGCCATGCGGCATCGGGACCTGACAGTCGTTGAGTCACTGATGCACCTTCCAAGACAATGATGAGTTGATGGTGCTTTGGACGCCACGGGTATCTCTTTGGGGTTGTTGGTGTCAAAGGAGTGGCGATCAGTCCTGGAGTGGGTCATCCGTAGTTGACTTAATGGTGGGATGTTGGTCCTTGTGTGTGTGTAAATTGTGGCATGTGTTTTGTTTGAAGATATTCATAGAAATTAAAAGTATGCTCAACAAATAACAATAATACCAAAAAAAAAAAAAAAAAAAAAAAAAAAAAAAAAAAAAAAAAAAAAAAAAAAAAAATTAAATTAAATTAATAAAAAAAAAAAAAAAAAAAAAAAAAAGAGCATATGTATGTAATTTATGTAAAAGTGTAATTAGTAGTATTAAAGTAATGTAATTAGTATTAAAATGGAGGTGACATTAGTATATATTGTTTATTATATCATGTATAGTATCGGGCTATTTGTTTGAAGCGACACTAGTCGTGACTGTGGGCTGTGCATGCATTCGGAATCAGAATAATCACTTTTCGGTGCATGTATGGGTCGGAGTCGCTCTGGGGTGTGGCTTCGAACGGATGGCTTACGAGAGATGGAAAATTTAAAACACAGCAGGTGCTCTGGAGTGGCGCCACTTGTATGTGGAGTTGCCCAGAAGCAAACAATTGTAAACAGCTAAACAAGAGCACGGACGCCTTGTCTGTGGATATACTGTAAGGCAGGAGTGTGGTTTTAGTCAGTAAGAGTCTGACACTGACCAGACTGGCTCGTTTGTGAGGCAGCCTGGCCGTCCATGAGGATTTCCCACTCCTGCCGAAAAAAAAAAAAAAAAAAAAAAAAAAAAAAAAAAAAAAAAAAAAACCTAACCTAACCTAACCTAACCTAACCTAACCTAACCTAACCTAACCTAACCTAACCTAACCTAACCTAACCTAACCTAACCTAACCTAACCTAACCTAACCTTTTTTTTTTTTTTTTTTTTTTTTTTTTTTTTTTTTTTTTGTTGCCGGGGTGGAAAATCCTCATGGATGTCCTTCGCCCGGGGCGGGCGAAGGGGTCTGTCAGACTCTTACTGACTAAAAAACACCCCGGTGTTCCGTCCCACACTTGGACCGGGGATCGTGAGAGCTAGTACGACTTCCATGATCCCCGGCTGGTGCCGGCCCGCCTATGCGGGCCACCTCTGGTCCGCGGGGAGAGTGAGGTGTCCTCCCCCCGCGACGTCTTATAGGGGCGCACGTGGAACACTACGCGCAGCCGCCTCGGGTCCTGCTGGATGGGGGGCGGCGGACGACCCCGAGTCCACCGGCCCTCCGGACCCATTTAGGGGGGCTGGAAGAGGGCGTTGTCCGCCCTCCGCCGACGCCCGGTACGCCTGCTGCGGATCGGGAGAGTGGCCACGGCCTCCCTCTCCCTTTCCGCAGCCTCCTTCTGTGAAATTACGGCTTCACAGAAGGAGATCACTGCATCCCACGACTCGGCGCTCCCGACCATCGAACTTGCGACGGCCGGCAGCGACAGGTCGGGGCCCACTTCGGATACGAGGGCACGGCGCTGCTCCTCCCATGCGGCACACTCTGCCAGTGTGTGCTGCGCCGTGTCCTCCCGACAGTCGGTGCAGTGATGGCACCGAGCGTCCGGCTCCCTGTTTATGCGATACAGGTACTTCCCGAAGCAGCCATGCCCCGAGAGCACCTGCGTCGCCCGAAACGACAGGGAGCCGTGCTTCCTCCCGAGCCATTCGTCGAGCACTGGTCGGATCGCGTCGACGGTAGCAAGGCCAGCGGTAGGGCGCGAAAGCCTATCCCGCCATTCCGCCACCATGACCTCGCGGAGCTGTGACCGACGCAACTCGATCTCGCGCTGCATCGGTTCACCGCCCCGCGTCCGCACCTCCTCGCGCCACCGGTACAGCGAGGCGAGGACTCTCGCCTCCAAGTCCCAAGGCGGAGATCCGGCCAGTGCACAACCCGCCTCGTAGGAGATCGTGCGATATCCCCTAATAGCCCTGACGGCCATCGCCCTCTGCGGTCTTCGCAATATCGCGATGCTGCCGGCCGTCAGGTCAGAAGCCCAAACCGGGGCCCCATACAAGGCCATGGATCGCACGATCCCCAAGTACAACCGCCTACAGGCGGTGCTCGGGCCCCCTAAATTAGGAAGCAGCGTTGCGAGCGCACCCGCGGCGCCCATCAACCTGGGCATCAACCGTCGAAAGTGGGGGCCAAAATCCCACCGGCTGTCGAGCACCAATCCTAAGTACTTCATGGTCGACTCGACAGCGATTTGGACACCCCCGACCACAATGTGTGATCCCGGCGGCGGCGCCCGTCGGGGGCCGTGAAAGACCATGGCCTCCGACTTGTTGAGAGCCACCTCCAGCCCCAGGCGTCGTATGCGACCCACCACCTGTGAGACCGCAGCAGTCGCCAGCAACGCTGCCTCCCTGTACGAGCTCCCCCGGGCCGTGACCAGTGTGTCGTCTGCGTAGCACGTCAGGTCCACTCCCGGTTGGAGCTCGTCCCTCAGCACCCAGTCGTAACCGATGTTCCACAGGGGTGGGCCTAGGACCGAGCCCTGTGGAACACCGCACGACATATCGCGACGGCCGTCGCCGTCGCGTCCCCTGTAGGTGACACACCTTTCCGCCAAATAAGCCCCAACGATGCGGCGGAGGTAGCGGGGCACCCTGTGGTACCTTAGTGCCTCCCGAATACAACTCCAGGGCAGGGTGTTGAAGGCGTTGGATATGTCCAAGGACACCGCCAGCATCACCCCGCCCCGGGAAACCGCTTCCTCCGCCAGGACTCTCACCCGCATTATGGCGTCAATTGTGGAGCGCCCATGCCGAAATCCGAACTGACTGTCGTCCAGATCCGGCCCCTCTCTGTACAAGTGGCTGACTAGGCGGGCAGCAATTATCCGCTCAAAAAGCTTACCCACCTCGTCTAGCAGCACTATGGGCCGGTATGCGGACGGCGAGTCTGCTGGGCGCCCCGCTTTCTTGAGCAGGACCAGACGACCTGTCTTCCACTGAGCTGGAAAGTGGCCCTGCTCAAGGCAAGCTGAGTAGAGTCCTCTCAGCTGGGGCTCTAGCTCCTTCAGAGCGAGGACGAGCGCGCGGCCCGGAACTCCATCGGGTCCCGGGGCCACGGTTTTGGCCCGGAGCCGCATCACGGCCGTCCTCAACTCTGGTTGTGTCACCTCAGGGACGCTCTCCTCGTCCTCAGACTCTGTGGTTGTGGGCAAAGCCATCGGCGGCGGCACGTGCTCTTCTCTATCAGGGAAGAGAGCAGCGACCACTCTCTCCAGCAACTGAGGCTCGAGGCTCTCAGTGAGTGGGGGCGCCCAGGCACGAAGTTTCCCTCGGACCGCACGATAAGGACGCCCCCATGGATTTCCATCTAAGGTCGCCAACATCTCTTCCCTGAATCGAGTCTTCGACTCGCCGATGGCCAGCCACAGAGCCTGCTTCGCCGCGCGGTACACCTCATACCGCGCAGCTTCTTCTTCCGGAACCCGACGACGTCTCCTCCGGTATCGGATGTACTGGCGCCTGACCTCCACGCAGGTCCTGCGCATCTGCGCGATTTCGGCGGTCCACCAGTACAACCGGCGCCTTGTGGGCTGAGTGCGGACGCGGGGCATGGACGCGTCGCAAATTTGCGTCATCGCCCCGCGGAACCACTGCGCCTCCTCTTCGACGTCGACGGGTTCGTTCGTCATTGACTCCCGGACCCAGGCCTGGATCATTGCGGCTTCCTCGAGAAGCTCCCTGTCGATCCGTTTAATCGACCAGCGAGGACCGTCCGTTTGCGAGGCCGATGGTCGGCCGCCGCCCGCGGTCTGGGTAGAGACGTTGAATCGGATGTACCGATGATCTGACAACGTCTCCACCTCCACGGCGACTCGCCAGTCGCGGACACGGCCTGCAACAGCGGAGCTAGCGAATGAGACGTCCACTACAGACCCGCCCCGCTGCCGCACGCACGTGTACTCCGAGCCCCGATTCAAGACGGTCAGGCCGGTCGCAACCGCCCACTCCTCCAACACCTCGCCCCGATGATCGGTGATCGGGGATCCCCACGCCGCAGACTTGGCATTGAGATCCCCCAGCAACAGCACCGGGCGAGGGTGGAATCGGCCTACGACGGCACCCAGCTCGACAAGGAACCTCTCGAAGTCGGCGAGACTCTTGTTGGGCGAGAAATATACCCCAATGATGTTGATTCCCCCCACGAGAGCGGCCACCCAGCCGCGTCCTCGGGAGGGACTGCCAAGAGTCCCACCAATGATGGCCACCAAACCGTCCAGGTCCCCTACCCAGTTATCGCGGGGAGGGACAAAATACGGCTCAGCGACCACAGCCACGTTGATCGACCACTCCGCCATGCTCTGGAGCAATAGGTCCTGAGCTCTGGAAGAGTGGTTGATGTTCGCCTGGAGGAAATGGAATTGTGCCATTACTGGCATTCCATTTCTCCGGCATCTCCTCCATCCCTGGGTCGGGAGTCAGCTGCTTGGCTGCCAGGCTGTGGGAGGGGCGCAGGTCCTACGACAACCCTATTTTTCCTGCTCTTTTTGGGGGCCTTGCAGGCTTTTCCCCCAAGTCTGTGCTCCGCAGGCTTCCCTGCAGCTGCACAGAGGCTGCAGTTAGGTGTCGCAGAGCACTGGGCCGACTTGTGGCCGGGTTGGCTACAGCGATAGCAGAGGTCGCTGCGGTCTGTGTCTGCAGTGCATTGTGCCCGGACATGCCCTTTGCCCAGGCAGCGGTAGCACTGCATTTCCCTGGGTGGCAGGAGCTTTACACTCGCTGACACCCAGCCTACCAGCAACCTTCTGCCATCCGCGACCTTGTTTGCGGCCACCACCGGGCACCGCACCCAAACTGTGCCCAGCCCGTCAGCGCCTCTGCGGATTTTGCCCGCCTGCACGTTCTCGGGCGGACACCCACCGTTTCGGGCAATGGCCGCCACTACCTCCTCCGGGGTCACCGAGTCGTCCAGCCCACTCACGCGTAATTCGGCCGTTTTTGTGGGCCTGGACACCCGGACATCCTCCGGTTTGAGGACCTCCCTTAGTTTGGCGGCCAACTTGTCCGCCCTCTCATGCTTTGAAGCGCCCGACACTTCGAGAATTTTGGCCCCCGTGGCTGCTGTTCGAAAACCAAAGCCGGCCGGGGAGGAAAAGTCGCTGAGTTTCAGCTTTGTCTTCACCTCCGCCAGGACCGACTTGAAGGTAACACCCCTTCCTGGGGCCTCGGGCTGCAGCGTCAGTACCACAGCCTCGGAGCGTGGGGTCCTAGCCTTGGGAGCCCTGGTTCTCTTTTTTGGGGCCGGGCCGGCAGGTGCCGCCGAATTGGCAGGTGCTGGCTGCGCTGCCTTTTTATTGCGGCGCCGTTTAACCACCGTCGTCCAGGGTACCTCGGCGGGAGATGTGGCCGCCGGCTGCGCGGTTAGTTGGGAAGGAGGTGCGGGAGCATCCGCCGCGGGCTTCTTGGGTCCCTCCGTAGGCTTTTTGGCCCCCTCTGCAGGCTTTTTGCCCACCTGCATGGACTTCGTCCTTGCGGACTCCTCTTTCCTCCGCCTATCTGCCGCAAGCGGCGGGCGGAGGGTTTCGGCCGGGAGGAGTCTCGACTCCAGAGCCTCTAATCGGGCAGACACCATGCCACCGCACTGCATCATACAGATGCGGGCCACTCTCTCGATGTCGAGATCCGACATCGCAAGTGCAGACGCAGGCGGCGACACAGGTTCAGGGGCCGACGATGGTGCGTCAGGAGGGGAGGCAGTGGCCGCGGGAGCTTCCTGTCGCTGCCTTTGAGCGGCAAACTCCCGCTTCAGATCCTCCAGTTCGGATCGGAGACGGCTATTCTCCTCCCATAGTTTCGCCGTCTCCTCCGAGGTCGTGCGATTGAGGAGGATCTCCACAGCCTCCCTAATCCCATCTGCCGCCTCCTTAAGGGCACGGGTGAACGAGCCCTTGAGGTTGCCGGACTTGGTCGCAACCTTCAGGACCACATCCACGCCGTCCAGCACCTGTCGATTTAGGGCCTCTGCCGTAAGGCTCGAGCCTAAAGCCGCTTGAGCAGCCCGCCGCTCTCGAGCCTGACGGGCCATTTCGGCGACTTCGTCGGCCGCGACCGCTCTGCTCTGACTACGCTTCGCGGCTTTGGCATCTGATTTTGTGCCCACAAGAGAGGCGGTGGCTCCTCCCGGCTCGTCGATTGAGACCCCGGATGAGACCCCGGGGTCACTCTCCCCGCCGATTCCCGGCGTATCGGGCCGCTTAAAGCGACCCCGAACGTCGCGCCCGGGCAAAGGAGCACAAACTCCGCCCACCACCGTGCGACCACGGCCTCTCCTCGCCGTCGCCACTTTTGCAGCCGGCAAGTTCTCCTCGCTTGAGGAGAGACCTACCGACCCCACTCGGTTCGAAAAAACCTCGTCGTGCGGTCGCTTTCTCCAAAATTTGGAGCGACCGCGCGAGTCCTGGTCGGACATAGTTGGATCCTCTATCGAGGATCGGGAGCCTCCTCGGCTCTTGTTGCCGTTGCCGGCAAGCGGTACCTCCTCATCACGTCCGTTTTTTGAGTTATTTTTATTTAAATCTGTCATATTTGTTCCCACGAGTATAATAGGAAATATACGTCCACCCAGGCAGAGCCTTTTTACCTGGGTAAGCCTACATACTGCAGAGTGCGGCAGGTGCTCTACAGGGGAGGCGCTAACGACTGGACTCCCTCCAGCCATTCATCCCCTCGCCGCGCCTCGAAACTTAGGATTGGGTGGTTTTTTATCTTAGAGGTGTCCTTCCTCTGGGCCAGGCGGTTAAGCCAAGCCCCCGACGGCGGCATTATACATGCCTCCGTTCGCTGTCCGGCTAACCCGACTCAGCGAACCCGTCGAAAGTTCTCTCCTAGGGATTTCCCTGAAGGAGAGAAACGCCCGCCGCATTGGTGCGCCTGCACCGCTGCGGCATAGTCGCATCCACGCCAATCGACGACCGTCGATCGGTCAGGAGCGACCCCTCCTGGTGTCCCTCTTAGTCTGGTCTCTCACTTTGGACCTTTCCGGCATGAGAAACTCTACCGGCAGAGGCCCAAAGATCATTGAGACACGCAAGCCCCACCACGACGACAACGTGGGGACACATTCGGGGGGAACCTAACCTAACCTAACCTAACCTAACCTAACCTAACCTAACCTAACCTAACCTAACCTAACCTAACCTAACCTAACCTAACCTAACCTAACCTAACCTAACCTAACCTAACCTAACCTAACCTAACCTAACCTAACCTAACCTAACCTCATCATAGACTCCAACCTCACATTTAACAAGCACATAGCTGTCGCCTGTAAGAAGGCCATAGCTATATACAAGAAGCTGGCCAGGGCGGCCCGGGTGAGCTGGGGTTTGCACCCGGAAGTCATCCGGGTGATATATACCGCAGCGGTTGAGCCAACACTGTTGTACGCCGCAAGTGCATGGGCGCCGACCGCCAACAAGCTGGGCGTCATAAAGCAGCTGAACGTGGTCCAGAGAGGGTTTGCACAAAAGCTGTGCAGAGCCTACCGCACGGTCTCTCTGAACTCGGCTCTGGTGCTGGCTGGGCTACTCCCGCTCGACCTCCGCATCCGCGAAGCGGCTGCGCTGTATGAGGCTAAGAGAGGGGTACCCCAGCCTGTGCTTGGGGGCAGAGAGGTTGAGCGGATGGCTCCAGCGATTGAGGCCCCGCATCCTGCAGAGCAGGAAAATCTGGACTTTGGCAGCCTGGTAGACGAAGAACACTACAACAACCACAACAATTTTGCTGTGCGTATCTTTACAGACGGCAGTAAGATTGAGGGCAGGGTTGGAGCGGCGCTATCCCTGTGGAATGGCGCCGTCGAAGTAAAAGCCCTCAAACTTACTTTGCCGTCGTACTGTACCGTCTACCAGGCGGAGCTATTGGCCCTACACAGAGCGGCTGCTGAAATATTCAAGCGTAGGGAAGACACGTTCGGCATTTTCTGCGACTCCATGGCGGCGCTCCAGTCGGTGGTCAATGCGAGTTCCCCCCATCCCCTGGCAGTGGAAACTAGAGACACCCTACGCCGCTGTAAGCTCCAGAACAAGAGTGTCTCCTTGTTCTGGATCAAGGCCCACGCAGGATTGGAGGGTAACGAGCGAGCCGACCAACTCGCAAAGGAAGCCGCCTTGGGGTCGAAGAAGAAGCCGGACTACGATCTGTGCCCCGTTTCATTCGTCAAACGGCAGATCCGTATGGAGTCGCTTGACGAGTGGAACGGGAGATATAAGTCGGGGGCAACAGCCTCTGGCACCAAACTGTTCTTCCCA